>CM031674.1:1440429-1470429 GCA_006182925.3 Reinhardtius hippoglossoides
GGCCCGGTGGTACAGTGGTCAGCCTCACAGCAGGGTCATGGATTTTAATCCCACGATACATAGACTGAAGTTAGTGATGGGCTGGCGACCTGTCGTGGGTGAACGCTACCTGTTTAAATACATTTTTATTGTACAATAAGTGTTTCCTGATTCGTATGGAATAATATTCTCCTGGGATAATAGTAATGATAATAAACTTTATTTTTATAGCACCTTTCATACAAGAAATGCAGCTCGCAAAAGTGCTTTACATAAAATATAGATCAAACTTTTTATTTAATGTTATTCACATAAGAAGAGAACAGATTTTAAGAAACATAAGAACACGTTAAAATTACACTTAAAAGAAAAGGAAATTAAAAATTTGTTAAAGTTTTATATCTCATCACTTTAATAATCTGAGGTGCAGGTAGTTTTATATCTCATCACTTTAATAATCTGAGGAGCAGGTAGTTTTATACTTCATCACTTTAATAATCTGAGGAGCAGGTAGTTTTATATCTCATCACTTTAATAATCTGAGGAGCAGGTAGTTTTATACTTCATCACTTTAATAATCTGAGGTGCAGGTAGTTTTATACTTCATCACTTTAATAATCTGAGGAGCAGGTAGTTTTATATCTCATCACTTTAATAATCTGAGGTGCAGGTAGTTTTATATCTCATCACTTTAATAATCTGAGGAGCAGGTAGTTTTATACTTCATCACTTTAATAATCTGAGGTGCAGGTAGTTTTATACTTCATCACTTTAATAATCTAAGGAGCAGGTAGTTTTATATCTCATCACTTTAATAATCTAAGGAGCAGGTAGTTTTATATCTCATCACTTTAATAATCTAAGGAGCAGGTAGTTTTATATCTCATCACTTTAATAATCTGAGGAGCAGGTAGTTTTATATCTCATCACTTTAATAATCTAAGGAGCAGGTAGTTTTATATCTCATCACTTTAATAATCTGAGGAGCAGGTAGTTTTATATCTCATCACTTTAATAATCTGAGGTGCAGGTAGTTTTATATCTCATCACTTTAATAATCTGAGGAGCAGGTAGTTTTATACTTCATCACTTTAATAATCTAAGGAGCAGGTAGTTTTATATCTCATCACTTTAATAATCTGAGGAGCAGGTAGTTTTATACTTCATCACTTTAATAATCTGAGGTGCAGGTAGTTTTATATCTCATCACTTTAATAATCTGAGGTGCAGGTAGTTTTATATCTCATCACTTTAATAATCTGGTGAACTTTCCCTTTATCACCACAGGAGGAGTGGAGCCCGTCCAGCCCCTCCCACTGACTCCTGGCCACGCCCCCGTGTCGGTTGTCCCGTGGAGTTTCCCGGGAGTCTGGGACACGCGCCTCTCCTCCGGATCGCAGCCCGCCCGGCCCGGTTCCCGCGGATCTCTCGGTGTCTCTGCGTCCCGATGGACTGAGCAGGGCCACATGGCGGTGAGCTCGGTGCACTGGTTCCGGAAGGGGCTGCGCCTGCACGACAACCCGGCGCTGCAGGAGGCCCTGAGCGGGGCCGGCTCGGTCCGCTGTGTTTACATCCTGGACCCGTGGTTCGCGGGCGCCGCCAACGTGGGAATCAACCGATGGAGGTTCGTGAATTCGCGTTGAAACAACAGTGAACTCTGCTCGGTTGTCGCCATATGTTCGAGTCAGACCCCGGGAAGCGGGCGGGGGTTCGAGGCCCGGGCCTCCGCTCCACGTCAGTTAGCTTGATGCTAGCTTAGCGTCCCGCCAGGGTCCATGGGTGGAACTAAAGATCTAATGTTGTTATGTGGATATTTAGTGAATATCTCCACTGACAAGGAGAAGAAACACGTGTGGTAGAATCTGTGTGGTTCTCTGGTGTGTTCGGCTTCCATGTTGAACTGTTACACAACTGACAACTGTCAACTGACAACTGACACATGTGACATAATACAGCTACTAATAATAACAATGGTATTGGTAATGGTCACAGAAGCAGCTCAATTTGAAAACCTAAAATACAACAATTAAGACAAGAAGTGTGGTGCACAAAAGAATGCTTCAGTCCAATCATATCGAATCATGGAATCCTGTGAATCAATAAGGGGTTCGACCCTATCACCCTCCTCGATGCCATCTCCTCCTGTGGCAGCGCTGCTCAGTAAGCATCGATTACCCGACGACTCAAAAGACACAACCTTTTTAGAAGTGTTTTAAAGACGCCATCAGAAATGCCTCTGAAGCGGCTGCGACTGACGGGTTTGGCATCGGCGAGTACGTGAATCTGTTTACCGATCCGACACCACGTCTTCAGAGTAAATCAGTTCCTCTCGGTTAAAACTGCAACTTTCTCCCCTGAGAATCAGTAATTCTTCCCCGCTCCCAAACCGGTGAACTGCCACTGACGAGTAGTGGTGGTGGTCTGGGAAGGTAAATCCCTGTGGTCGCAAAGAGTCAGATCCTCGTGTTTCTTACTTTCCCCTCATTGACGTGTGTGCAGGTTCCTGCTGGAGGCTCTGGAGGACCTGGACAGCAGCCTGAAGAAGCTCAACTCCAGGTTGTTTGTAATCAGAGGGCAGCCCACGGATGTTTTCCCCCGGCTCTTTAAGGTATTCCTGACCTCTCTGTCTGACCCCAGAGCAGCACTCTGGGAAGAGCTTTCAGGACGTAGACTGGCTCAGAGTGAGGGGACGCCGGTGGGCTGGTGGGTGGTCCACATGGGACAGCGTGAGAGCCTGATGTGTGTCTGTGTGTGTCTGTGTGTGTGTGTAACTGTGCTCACTGTCCACTCACAACCACGTGAGACACTGCACATTGACATCCTCTCCCCGGCCGAGGCTGCAGTGACTCAGACCTTGAAAAGTTAATGTGTGTTTCCTCAAATCTCAAAAGGCTCAGATTGTGCCATGGCAGCTGTTTGGAGTTTACTTTGTACGTATCTCTAATAAAACCTCTCTGACGTCGCTCTTCTTCATGCAATTAGAATAAATGTGGCACAGATTATGTTGTGTTATGTAACGTTCAGCTTTGCTTTCTAGGCAGACTGGAAAACTTTCATCTTCATTCACTCTGGTCTAGTAACAAGTTCACTGCTGCCTACACCACAGTGGAAAGTACACGTTGAACCCTTATACAAAGACCCTGGAGACGGACTCTATTCAATGAGGGCCTGAGAAAAGGGTCCGATTCTAACAATGCAACAGGATCTCTGTGCAGCATGAGCTTTTCTCCCTGTTGTTTGTGTGGATCAGTGAAGACACAACTTTGTTCTCATAATCAAACATGTGTGTTCAGTAACAATGAGCCCATGAAGAACTACACACTGTTGACATTGTGTGTTGCAGGAGTGATACTCGTGTTTATTGTGGTTGTTTTGTGACTGAGCCACTAACACAACACAATCTACACTTTACAAAACACGATGCTCGTGGTTTCCATGGTCAGGCCGCACTGAGCCACATCAAACCAGCGGCAGGACAGGTTCATATTTATGAGGAGATTCGCCCGGGGGGGTTATTTCCCGGCAGTGAGGAGCAAAACAAGACGCTTACAATCTCTATTCAGCAGCTGTCGTGTAACTCGCTGCTAATTTGACTTCATATGCTACGGAAACCTGCAGCTGGAGTCACAGGAAGTTTAAAGGATGTTCGATCGGAGTTAAAACCGCCAGAGGTCCCGGAACCTGCTGCACTGTCTGATCTCGTGTTGGTAAAAGTCTGATCAGTATAAGCTTCTTTGTTTTCCCTCATTGTTATTTTGAATTCTGATCCGTCTCTAAGTTTCTGCTTGTCTGCCTCGGCTCCGCTGCAGGAGTGGAAAGTGACCAGGTTGACGTTTGAGTACGACCCAGAGCCGTATGGGAAGGAGAGAGATGCGGCCATCATCAAGATGGCGCAGGAGTTTGGAGTCGAGACCATCGTCAGGAAGTCACACACCCTCTACAACCTGGATCGGTTCGTAGCACAGACACACACAACTTTTTTTTTTTTATGTGGAGTAGGATATAGATAATTATTTCTCTGGGATCTTAAGGGTTAAAATGTTATAAAACACTCAAAAATAATGATAAATGGATTTTTATTAAACTTTGAAGTTTATTAAAAAATGGTTAAATAAAAGCTGGAGGCATTTTCTCTAAAAGCTCGATCACAAGATTTAATAAAGTGATGCAGGTTCAGTGAACTTTCCCAGGATCATGTGACCTCCGCTTTTTAACATTTCAGAAAATCACATAATTCCAGACGATGCAGAAAACCCCCCCCAAAACAATCACGAGTCCTTTCAAACAGCATCTCATGCTGCGCAGCCCCCAGGGGTCTGGAAGTGTAACTGCAGGTCACACACCCCCCTGTCCATGTGCCGAGGCCAGGTGGCACGATGAGAAACAGTGGAAGCTCACGGAGTCGACACTTGTTACGTCTGCCTTCTACGTGAGAGCGTTACAGCACCGCATTATGTAATGGGGCATCAGTGTGTGTGAGGCGGGAGGGAGTGGAGCTGTGTGTGTGTGTCTGTGTGTGAATACTGTGTGAGGCGGGAGGGAGTGGAGCTGTGTGTGTGTTTGCAGCTGCAGGGTTTATATTGGTCGTTACACTGGTCACAGTCGACCAATAGGAAGCTTCCCCCGGCTGCAAATCCACAGCCCGACGATCCCGAGCGTCGTCGCAGTCAAAGATTGTATAAGACAGAATCTATAAACACGGAGCGTCGCCGTCAGCTGCTCCGACAAATACGACCTGAAAATGAAGACACTTAGGCCCAAATGACAGAGGCTCAGTTTACTAATTACTCAGGATGATAAAGGTGAATTGTGGTTTTTCTGTCACTGGATCTATTTCAGCTACAACTCCTGAAAACACTCCTGCACCAATATGTTATTTATATCATGATACTGATTTCAACCATATTAATTAGCCCTAATTAAATCTTTTACAAGTTATAATTCTAATATGAGAACGTTGCCTCTGACCTGCTCCGTGTTTCTCTCTGCTGATCACAGGATCATTGAGATGAACAACAACAGTCCTCCTCTCACCTTCAAGCGGTTCCAGACCATCGTGAGTCGACTGGAGTTGCCCCGGCGACCCCTGCCTGCCGTCACCCAGCAGCAGATGGACAAGTGTCGCACTAAAATAACCGAAAACCACGAGCAGCTGTACAGCATTCCCTCTCTGGAGGAGCTAGGTACACACGACTGTTTTCATTATGTTCAACACGCTGAGTTGTAGCACCGCTGCCTGCTCTGTATACTCTGTTGTTCTTTGGCCGTATTGAGAGTGAACGTGTCTTATTTGATAGAAGGGTTGGGTACCGAACACGGTTTCTTTAAGGGAACCGACTGAATTACGTTAATGTGCCTAATTTCGGTTCCTGTGAGCGTGTCTGAGTGAGAGAGCAAGACCATGTGGCTCCTGGAACGCGAAACCAAGCTTGATCAGAACAATGGCGAGTAGCAGTTAAAGTTACTGTGTTTACCTGTCGAAGCACACGACCCGTTAGGTCCAGTTGGTGTTTCTGGGTCTGGGGACAGTTTAGTTCCCCGTGTGACAGCTGCTTCGTGTTGTCCTCGTCTCCAGGCTTCAGGACGGAGGGTTTACCCTCAGCTGTTTGGAGAGGGGGGGAATCCGAGGCTTTGGAGCGGCTCAACAAACACTTGGACAAGAAGGTAAAGCAGGAAGTGACGTTAAAGCCTCATAACTGGAGGAACCCAGAGGAGTTTCAAATGAGTTTTCATTTCAGTTACAGTGTCACTGGTAAATCCAACATTGTTCACAGGTTTTGTTTCAGTTTGATAAGGATGAAAATCTGTAAATTATATATAACATACATTTGAATGAAAGGCTGGAGTCTCTTTACCGTGGTGGTAAATGAAGGCCACTGCTCAGGACTGAACCTGACTGTCGTCTCTGTGTCTGTTCAGGTGTGGGTGGCCAACCTGGACCACCCCCGGGTCAACACCTGCTCTCTGTACGCCAGTCCCACCGGCCTCAGCCCCTACCTGCGCTTCGGCTGCTTGTCCTGCAGGGTTTTGTACTACAACCTGCGAGAGCTCTACATGAAGGTACTTTCTGGTTCCTCTGCTCTCTGACATCTGTGGCAACATAAAGCTAATTCTTCCTCCTCCTCTCACGTGATGTCTGCAGCTCCGGAAGCGTTGCAGTCCTCCTCTGTCCCTGTTTGGTCAGTTGCTATGGAGGGAGTTCTTCTACACCGCCGCCACCAACAACCCCAACTTCGACCGCATGGATGGAAACCCCATCTGTGTCCAGGTGGGTCACGTTCAACAACAAACAAACTCCTCCGCTGAATGTTTTAAAGATATAAGTTAAAGTGTTTGTCTCCTGTAGAGAGAGAGAAAAGGGTTTTGTTCATATTTTGTCTCCTGTGCCTCACGTTGGTCTCCAGATCCCATGGGACCAGAATCCACAGGCCCTGGCGAAGTGGGCCGAGGGTCGGACTGGTTTTCCCTGGATCGATGCCATCATGACGCAGCTGAGACAGGAGGGCTGGATCCACCACCTGGCCCGACACGCTGTGGCCTGCTTCCTGACCAGAGGAGACCTGTGGATCAGCTGGGAGAGCGGCATGAAGGTAGGAACTCCACCAGCAGGAGAACACGGGTGAGGTGATGGAACACGCGGTTCACGTGCTTGTGTGTGTGTGTGCAGGTGTTTGAGGAGCTGCTCCTGGATGCAGACTGGAGTGTAAACGCTGGCAGCTGGATGTGGTTGTCCTGCAGTGCCTTCTTCCAGCAGTTCTTCCACTGCTACTGTCCCGTCGGCTTCGGGAAAAGAACGGACCCATCGGGAGATTATATCCGGTCCGTTATGTACTGGTGCTCCGACAGTATCTCCTGAATCAGTCTCTGTGTTAACACGGAGTTCTGTTGCCTTGATGTTGAAGCTTTTTCTTCAGCTGTAAATTATGTGGATAAACTTTTAAACTGCCGCAGCAAATGGGTCGAAAAGTTTAGGTGATTTTCTTGTATTTTAATTTCCCGCAGGCGTTTCATCCCCGTCCTGAAGGACTACCCCAGCCGTTACATCTATGAGCCGTGGAACGCACCGGAGTCCGTCCAGAAGGCGGCGAACTGTGTGGTGGGAGTGGATTATCCCAAACCCATGATCAACCACGCAGAGGGCAGCCGGCTCAACATCGAGAGGATGAAACAAGTCTACCAGCAGCTCTCCCACTACAGAGGACTCAGTAAGTCGTCTGTGAGACACTGTGAGCGAACGGCCACCACAGGGTTCCTAGCTGGTTGAGCTGGTTCAGGCTTCAGGTGCAGTACTCCACAGTACTACAGTACTCCAGTACTACAGTACTACACAGTACTACAGTACTTAATACAGTCTCTACTTCCTGTGATTGGTCCAAAAGTGTTTTCACTGTAAACCAACAGAACCATGGTTCAGTTTGATCCAGACCCAGAAGACCTCTTCTGGTCTGAGGAACCTTTCACACCTGATGTTCAGGTTCAGACTGATGATCGATGTGAAAGCAGCTTCGCTCTCGACGCTGCATAGAGGAGACACTGACTGTCTGTGTCTGTAGTTTGACAGATAACGTGTGTTTCCAGGTTTATTCTCTACTTGGCTCCTTCACTTTATCTTCAGTTATGAGGAAGTGTTGGTAACTCTGATGTTCCTCTATCTGTCGTTCTTGACATAATTATTGTTATTTCATCATTGATTTACGCGTGTGTGTCTGTGTGTGTTTGTGTGTGTGTCTCTCTCAGGTCTACTAGCATCAGTACCAACAATCCAGGAGGAGGCAGAACCACCGATGACCGATGAGTCTCAGACCAGCAGCGGACCTGGTAGGAGGACACACAGAAGCATCAAGGATTTAGAAGATGTCCCATGATTGTGGACAGTTGGCACTAATCTCTTCCCCGTGTTTCGCAGACTCTCCTCCCAGAGTTCCCGCTCCCAGTGAAGCCGCTGGCTGCTCGACGGCTCCCGACTCGTCCACAGTCTACGTGTCCTACGCTCCACGTCCAGAGCTGGAAGGCACTCAGGGCCCTCACCCACCTCAGACGCCCTGCGCCTCCTCAGGCTCACACCCTCAACCCCCTGCAGCCGTATCATGGAGCTTTGCTCCTCCCTCCCCAGCCCATAGTCCTCTGTCAAGGTCGAAAGCCTCTTCCCCTTCCTCGTCATGTCCCACCTCGTCCCCGGCTCCGAGTCCAGCCGGGACCCCAGGTCAGACTTTACCCAAAAGGACAGGCCCCGCCCACAAGACGCGTCCCAGCCCGAGGCAGCGAGGGCGTCCGAGCTGCGCTACGTCAGGCAGGGAGGGAGAGGAGAGGGAGGACACGGGAGGAGATGAGAGGATGGAGGAGGATGCTGAACACGAGGTGGAGAGAATGGAGGAGGAGACTTCAGCACATCAGCAGTGAGACGAGGTACGAGTACAGATTCGTGATGAATAATGAGAATCAGGTCAAATCTCTCGTCTGAAGTCTCGACTGAAATTATCATTTTTCATTCATCATTCTCGAGGTGTAAGAATAATCGTATAATATGACAAGTACGCCATCTAGTGGTGATATTAGAATCTACCACCCGAACATAAGAGACTATTTCAGTTATATAATTTTTTTAAATTTTTTATCCTGCATCCTTCAAATTATACATTTAACATTGTTAAAGGAAGTAAAACAAGATCCTGGATCCACCTCTGATCCAATGATATTAACAACTATACAAACATCAGCGGCCATTTACTTTGACCAGTTGACATCAGTGTGATAAATAAACTGTTGTGTTTCTGTTTTTGTCTGAAACAGATTTGTGCTCTGAGAATCGTCTTCAAACGTCCACGTTGTCAACTGGACACAAACGCACACAAGGAGCAGCGTCGCGCTAACATCGTACACACAACACACAACAACATTCACCACAAGTGGGATCAGTGCATCTTCTCCCGTTAATTATCCGGGCGAGCTTTTGAATAAATAACTATTTTTAGAGCAGGACCCGTTCAGAACGACTGAACACAAAAAACAACCGTTCTGATTTGAGACTAAAAAGAATTTAAAGAGTGACGAGTGACCTTCTCTTGAACAGCTCAGCCTCTCGATGAGCAACGTGACGTCCTGCAGATCTCACGCTCGCGTCCAAGTTGAATCCAAACGGCGTCGTCGTCCCGCCGCTTCTTCACGTGTCCGACACCAGGCGCTCTGCTCGTCGGAGGAGGAACTCAGAGTTTGATAAAGCTGCGTGTTTTCACATGTTGCAGTGAGGATTTTATATAAATGTTGTATAAGAGATTTAATACGACATCTCAGAGCGAGGGACAAAACCAGATCATCCTGACTTTTACTCAGCGACTGTGACGAGCAGATTCACTGGCCTCCGCTCAAATGTATAAACAGTATTTTATGTTGTAGCTCCCCTCACTGTGCCGTGGTTTGCTTTCAGAACAGAGATGGAGAATGTTTTCCTTCACGTCAAACTCGTGACCCGCAGGGGAATGTAGGATATTTCTGTTTGTATGACCCTGATGATGTTGTTCAGGATGTTTTCCTCCTTTTGACCACGTTAAAAACACAGACCGTGAATATAGACGCGTCTTTTCCTCCTCCCACTGTAATATATATATACATACAATGTTTATACATGTTTTTTTGCACATCCGATGTTTAGCAGCAGTCACGAGGTTCATTAGGAATCATAACGTTTTTATAGTCCTCCCTGTTTGCACCCGTGTGGTGTGGACGGTCGCACGTCTGAGGCGATGATTGAATCACTATTAATGAATTTAGACACTTTATCTGCGGCGCAGAGGAAAATGAGACGAGTCTTTGAGACCAAAACGTTTTTTAGCATTTGCAATATTGTTTTTGTATCTGGCAACTGAAAGTGCTGCTTGTGTGGTTTTAAAAACTAAAAGAATGTAGAGAGGAAAGAACGGCGTGTTGCTCTCCCGTATATGTTTAACAGAGTTTGTATATAAAATATATAAAAACCATAACCTGTTCACTGATGGTCTGTGTAAGGGGGTTTCATAAAGACTTAATTCTGTCTGGACGTTTCTCACCAGAAGCTCCACAACAGAATCATAAACACAAAACAAAACAAATCTGCAAACAGTACAGGGCTGAAACTAAAGACTAGTTTATTAATTAACCAATAATTACTCGATTAAGTGTCACAAATTGGTGAATTTTGCACATTTATGCCCAGTTTTGTTGTGAAAAGCACAGATATTCACTTTACTGTCGTATGAAAGAAGCAGTGAATCAGAGGAGCTGACGTCAGCACTTTAGCAAACATTGAATTAATTGACGTCTTAATTCAGCAATGAAATAACTGAATCTCAATCTTTTATACAGAAAACCTATTGTATATTATAACATTCATTAATGCTTCTCTGAATTAACTTTAACATCCAAGCTCTCGTAGTTTGATCCAGTTTTATTTAGATTTGAGATGTTTGGAGATAATTGTGTCTTTAAGTACCAGAGGTCGTTAACAGAGGTCGTTAACAGAGGTCGTTACTCGACTGTGTGCAGCCGCCTCAGGACTTCGGGATTGTTCAGACAGAAAGAACAAGGATTTTGAGAAATCTCGTCAAATAATGGCTGATATTATTTATAAATCAAATAATAATATGTCTTAAAAGTTGGAGACAGAACCTAAGATGTAAATTAATGTTTTTATTACTAAGATTCAAAAACGTGGAATCAAACCAAGCACGGGATTAAGGATTTGAGTATTCTTTTTCTAAATCAATGCACCGTTTATTCTCTAATTCAGAAATGATAACGACTATGATTTTATATGAAGATTTAGCTTTTCATTTTATTCCAAAGTGACTTAGTGAAGCCCCCTTACTGTTGTTGCCTGGATGGGTCAAAGTTTAATGCATTGTTTTTGTCTGTAAGACAAACCTCCGCTCCTGGAGGGCGTCGTTCTGCTGGTGTTCAGGAGAAGTTGGAACTTGTGAAGTTTGCATCCTTCAGGGTAAAAGGACAATCAGTGGAAACGCTCCCAGTTCAGCTGTGATCATAGAGGAACGCTCCCAGTTCAGCCTGTGATCATAGAGGAACGCTCCCAGTTCAGCCTGTGATCAAGAGGAACGCTCCCAGTTCAGCGTGTGATCATAGAGGAACGCTCCCAGTTCAGCCTGTGATCATAGAGGAACGCTCCCAGTTCCCACCGATCCTGAACCCAACACCGGCCCCAATCAGCTGCCTGTGTTGACTGAGCATTCCAGCGAGCCGCAGCCCGGGGCCCTCGAGGGCCACAGCTCTGTCTGAGGTCTGAGGGTCACATGGATATTTATTTGTTTTGTACAAAAAGAGTTTATTTTCATTAAAGCTGCTGAAGGACTTGTGATTGAACAGAGCTTCAGTGTGTTTCCTGTTTTATTCCACATTTAACACATCGGTCTGTTTTCTGTAATTAGTCAGAGATCAGTTACAGTTTAAAAACAAATCCTAATAGTGCTGTGAAGTTTAAAATTCACATTAATATTTGAAAAATACAAAATTATTAGATGGTAAAAATGTGATCTATTAAATTAAATTGGGGTAAGTACCTAATAATCTATATTTTCTGTCCATTACACAGAAACACTGAACTGAAATCAGGTGAAGTTGGAGCTCAGTGATTCATACTGTTTAGTGCCATTGAACATCTGGGGGCCTATGTGGAGCCACTACCCCCCCCCCCCCCCCCCCCTTGAGAAATATAAAAGACTAAAACTTAAGTATCAGCTGAAATAAAAACTGTTCCCTCAAGTTTAATAAACAAGAAAAGTCGTGATATTCTGAAACGGGCAGAAACGTCTGAATGATTTGCTCTTTCAGCACCACGGACAGCAACTCCCCGACCAACCGGGAGGAATAAAGACGGAAAAAATGAATTTAAATGATTTTGTTTTATTTTATTTACGACGTCATCGTTATTTAAAGTTCACTTTCCTGTTCTCGAGCTCCGAGGAGAATCGTCTCTTCACCTGCTGAGGTGCTGCTGAGTCACCTCAATGAAAGACAAAACGTAACCACACACCAACAACAACACAACACACACACACAACACCACACACAACACACACACACACACAACACACACACACACACCACACACCCCAAACACACACACACACACACAACACACACACACACCACACACACACACACACACACACACACACACACACACACACACACACACACACACACACACACACACACACACACACACACACACACACACACACACACACACACACACACACACACACACACACACACACACACCACACACACACACACACACACACACACACACACACACACACACACACACACACACTGTTTATTAGCCTGAACTGAAAATGCCTCAGGCAGAGGAGCTGCTGATGTCATGGCTCGCTCTGATTGGTTGGCCCTGACTTCCTCCTCCTCCCCCCTCTCTCTCTCCGTCTCCTCTCTGTCATCCCTCGTTCATCCCGTGTCTCTTCAACACCTCCCATCCCTCTCTCCCTCCCTCCCTCCTTCTGTCTCTCTGCCTCTCCTCTGCTCTCCTCTTCCCGGGCTGGTGGTGGTGATGATGTGACACTGTGTTCAGCCAATCAAGGAGCCAGGATGGAGGAGGAGGGGTGTGTCCAGAGCCCGAGCTCGGAGCTGGTTGATGCTGAGGAGACTGAGGCGGAAGGAGAGGAAGAGAGGGAGGTAGAGGAGGGTGGGAGAGGCCTCGCCTGAGCTGAGGAGCGCCGACAGTGGCCTGATAAAGGGGGAGAAGAGGAGGAGGAGGAGGAGGGAGGGGAAGAAGCTGCCGCCTGTCAACGGGGGGGATCAACCTGTGCTGTCATGGACAAATATCGACCAAAGAGGCCGACCACCCTGGCTCTGTTCCCACAGCTGCCACAGGCCGGCACCCAGGTACGACAGACTGGGAGGATCCCTGTGATGAGCTGGACTGGTGTGTGTGTCTGTGTGTGTGTGTGTGTGTGATCATGGCTGGATTGTGTTTAGAATGAGACAGCAGGAGCATCAAGCTGAATAAATGGGTGTGTGTATGTCCATGTATTTCCTGGGAGGATGTTCAGAATGAGACAGCAGAGGACGGCTGTGTTTCTGCTGCTAGGTGTGTGTGTGTGTGTGTGTGTCTGTGTGTGTCTGTGTGTTCACGCTGGCAGTGGGTCAGCTCTAGAATTGGCTCAGCTGTACCTCGGTGTTGCAGTGCTCCAGTAAACATGTTGTGTGTCGTGACGATATTTCCAGCAATTCTGATCGTCCACATCTCTCCATGTTGTGATGTTGTGTATCTGTGTCGTGCGCCTGACCTGTTTTGTCCGAGCGGCTTCTGGTTCTGTGACTTGCTCAAGGGCACTTTGACAGGAAACACTGTTGTTGACCCTGATTGTGCCGCTGAAGCCAGAACCTCCGAGCCGTTCTGTCATCTCATGAAATATATAGGAGGATATTCAATATGGCTCGGCTGCAGCAGTATCATCACGACGGGAGGAGATTCAAGTCCAAAGAGGAGAAGGTCTATAGAAACCAGTGTGAACCACAGTGATGTGGCTGCTCAGGCTGTTGTGGATCACAGTTCTCCACAGGAGCCGGCTTGGAGGTCTCATAAGACCAGTAGCACTGGTGGTGTCCCTGCAAAGGAGTTACATCCTGTTTACAGCTCAGATCAGAGCCGTCTCATCCTGGGTTTCACTTCACATTCACCCTCAGAGATCCATTTTAAAAACATCAACAGAACTAGAATGTCATCGTCAGTAGAAGCCCGACCGTCCCTGGAATCTCCGGCTGCACCAAACTACTCACACTCCTCTAAATACGTCTGATTCCCTTTATCAAGATCCTTGAATTAAGAAATCAACAGAAATGTTAAAGTTTGTATGATATCAAATGTGTTTTAAGTCAAAACTACACTACCCACAATCCTCAGGTGTATTCACGGTACTACACTAGTTTACTACAGAATATAAAATACTATCTACAAATACACACTCTATTGCAACAGTATAATAACAACAAGGTTCGATTAGAGAAGAAGCAGCTGGAAGTCGTTGGAAAGGCTCGTTCACAAAGGATTATGGGAGGTGTAGTTCCTTCACTCTGAAAATATTATGTTCACAGTCTTGAACCTCTTGACTCTGTTTATAAATGCTGGATATGAAGGTGTACTTTCTGAACCAGAGCCGTTCTGAAAGTGAGACGCTCTATCGCAGAGTCCAGGTTTATGAAACCTTGGATGTAAATATTACGATGTGAAGATGATTTTATTTCTTCTGGTTGAAACCTGTGAAACCTGCTGCTCACGGACGAACTGAAGACCTCCAGTGAAGTTCTGAGTGATGATGGATCCTCTGTAACCTGGAGCTGGTGATTTCTTGTGTCTTCACTTCACTTCTCTCCTGATCCTGATAAATTCCTGCCGACGTTAATGAAGCAGCTCGGAGACGAGCCGCGGCCTCGTCTCCGAGGATCAGAGGGAATCCTGCTTCAAAGACTTTCTCACTTTATCACGTGGAACTAATGCATTGGACTTATAAAGCTTTTGCATATACAGGTTTTTAAAATGTAGTATTTTAGTTCAATTTAAGTGATGAAAGTCTTGCATTTGTGACTGGATATCTGCTTCTGTGATAATATGCAAGATTCCTGCAGTTTTATTACCTTATTACTCGCTGTTGATTACACAAAAACGTCCCAACGGGATTTCTTGAAACTTAAGTGGATGTGGATCCGGGAAAATCCCATTAAACTTTGGTGCGGATCCACATCAGGGGGCAGATCCAGGAATTCATGTTACCACAGCTTGAACCATTCAGTCCCACTGAGAAGCAACTGTGGTTCCTCCTGCTCCAGCTTCTGGGGACACGTTGTCCTCTCCTCCCTCTGAACCGAGAACACTGAAGCTGCTTTGGACATTTGGACATTGTCCTTCATGTAAACGTTTTTAAATCCGTTATGAATACGGCGGGATTCAAACCTTCACACATTCACGCACACGTTGATACAGTGCATCTACGTGGACATAACACGATGCTGCTCTTCACATGATGAACAGTAATGAAACACCACTTATTGGAATCAGTTCATAGACAGAGAGTTCATAGTATTGATCAGTGCACGTGTCGTCAAACACACTGAATCAACAGTGAGACTGTGTGGTGTGTGTGTGTGTGTGTGTGTGTGTGTGCGCGTGTGTGTGTGTGTGTGAACAGTTTGAAGATCAAACAACATCAGGGCAGAAATATAAAAAGAAAATGATAAAATCAAATGATCTGTCTTATATATTTACAAACATCTATATTTGATCATTTATGTGCATTGGGACATTTAATAAATCCACACTAACAGTACAACAACGATGATGATTCAAACACAACACAAAAGAAAACAATGATACAAATCAAACAATGCAACAAACACTATAAGAGGCACAATACAAAGACACAAATATGAAGGTAAACAAAGAGATAAAGTGGAATAATGAGACGTTTGCTTTTCTTTGAATCAGTTTGGATTACAGTTGAACATGAGATAACACTGATCACATCTGAAAGTACCGTTGATTTGCTCTTTCCTTTGTCTACATTTGTTTGAGTTGTGCTGAAGACGGTCGTCGGCAGCAGGTAGTTTTCTTTCTGCGGCTCGAGGATGAACGATCGTCTCTGAAAGACAAGACGCTCAGCTCGACTCTGTCTCTGAACGCCGCTGTAACCACGTGACAACGAGACGGAAGGCGATGATGTCACTGAGACGCTTTTATAATAAAACTGAGATTTAAAAAAAATGTCTGTTTCCGTCTGACTGGAGGGACGATGTCATCAGACCAGAGAGAGGGATGTGCTTTACACACACACACACACACACACACACACAGTGAGTAGCCATAGTAACAGAGAGCGACAGGGAGAGCAGATGAGGGATGTCAGTAAGTGAGTCAGTGTGAGGCTCCCGTGGCGTTGAGGCGGGACCGCTGTTCACTTCCTGGTCGATGCTCCTGCCTCTTCCTGGCAGTGATGTCATCAGAGAGAGAGAGAGAGAGAGAGAGAGGCTACTACCAATGGCTAATATGAGGCCTGTCGGACCCTTTGTGCTGAAAACACAAATCTGATGCAATATGTTTGTTTCTGCAGTGATTTGAGGACCATGAATCAGGAGCAGGTCAATAAAGATGGATGAGTGTGTGCGTGTTCTTGTACTTATAGCTTTGTGTGGACCATGATAAGTTTAGACCCTACAGAGGCCCGACTTGGTTTTAGGGTTTTCTAAAGGTTAGAGTTAGGCATTTAGTGTGTGTGTGTGTGTGTGTGTGTGTGTGTGTGTGTGTGTGTGTGTGTGTGTGTGTGTGTGTGTGTGTGTGTGTGTGTGTGTGTGTGTGTGCGTTGACTTTCTGCAGGACTGCATCAACAACAACTCTTTCGGAAAGAAGGAAAGTTGGAAGGAGTCCCACTCGTCCTCTCCACACATCACAGGTACAAACAATACACTGTGTATAAAAAACAAAATGACGTAGACTCCGGGTCTAGAAAGTGAAGCCAATGAGGAAGTGCCTGAAACCTGTATTCTCTGGAATGACCAGCAGGGGGCGACTCCACTGTCTCTATAGACGTCTATGAGATAAATCCCTTTTTCGAGGGGGTTGCAACATAAATCGCACTTCTAACATAAAAAAGAAAAAGAAACAAACAAACAAAAACAGACGATAACAGACCTCATACATTAATACATCGTTACAGCTGCAAAGTGGAAACTCATTTACAACCGGGTATAATCATCACTTATAGTTCATTTATCACAGTTGGACACAATGAGAACGTTCTAATGCATCTCAACGTTTTTGTACCATTCGCCGTTCGGTTGATTTGATGCCTGATACATTTAAAAGTGTAAACAGTAGATGTCTCATCACTTGCAATGAATCCTGGGATATGTTGTCTGGGGAAGGATCCGCCCATCTGAAGGCTGAGGCATCCAAATTAAGACACAGCTTTCTTCTCACTTTATAACGTCAGGAAACAATAAGGAGTTTACGTCTCAATCTCTAGTTTCCAGTCTTCTTCAAACAGCTGATGTTCATTTAGTAAGTTATGATCATTTAGAGTCAAATAGATCATAAAGCACCGGGTGTGTTGGGGGGTGGATACCACAGTGTGATTGGCAGCTAGTACCGTCCAATGGGTGCAGAACACAGGTGTTGGGGGGGCATGTCGAGCTCTCAGTCAGGCTCCACCCCCTGCTACTCCAAATATGGTCACTTCTGGTACAGCGGCTCACAAACCAACGGATGACGTCGCAGTGAGTTGATCTGTCGCTGAGGAACCCGCAGAGCTACGATGGAAGGTGAGCCAGCTGAAACTATACACGTCAAAAATAATAGAAACTAGTTATTCATTATTAATTGACCATTATTACTCAGTGGTAGATGTCGTCAACAGCTTTATTGAAAGATACTTCAGAATATGATGTTATATGTTGTGAAGATACAATATTTACTTTTGATGAATTACCCCTTGTCCATATGAAATGTGTCATTTGAAAGATATTTTAGCATCAGTGGTGAGTTATGAATCTTAACACATCTTCTGTCCGTCTTCAGCCTCCGAAACCCGGAGGCACCGACGATAAGTGATGGAGAAAACAGCAGCATCATGGGACGTCTGGGAAACCTGATCCAGGCCTGAAGCAGGAGCTGCTCGACCTCCACCTCTCTGTCCCTCCGTCCTGCGGCGGTGTCTTCACGGCGCCATCGACTCCGTCAGACACAAACGTCCACGTGTCGAGAGGCGGCTGCTGAATATCAACGAAATCCTGAAATACATTTTTATTTCTATAAAAATCCGTGTGATGTTTTTAGCGTTTAAAATTAGCTCATTGCGTTACAAACTATATTGGATATGTACTAATTGTAATAATAATAACTTTATTTATATAGTACCGTTACAAATTACGACAAATAGAGAAAACAAGGAAAATGTGTAAGAGGTTTCAAACTGTTATATGTTGAAGTTTATGAAACATGCAATGAAACATTTGTGTGAAATAAAATCAGATTTGAATAAAGTAAAAAACGTTCTTGAAATATTCTTTTCTTCTGTTCCTGAAACTCTTGTCCAGCATAAACTGCTTACAGGCTGTTTTCATATAATCCCTCTGTATATATCTGGTTGCCTAATACATAATCTGATACTGTGTGTGTGTGTGTGTGTGTGTGTGTGTGTGTGTGTGTGTGTGTGTCCAGGGGATCTAGCACCACCGGATGTTAAACCAAAAGCAGAGGACAAAGTCCGGTACAACACGCGTCGCCCTGCACCTAAACCACCCACAGCCAATGAGGCCAAAAGCCGGACCAACACTCAGGACGGCAGCCAACGCCTCTCAGAAGCTCGCACTCGTCTGCGGGACAAACAGGGGTCGGGGGCCACGCACACACAGGCCTCCGTCCCTCCGAGGAGTCAGAGAGAGCAGCTACAACAGCAGGAGGAGGGAGAGGAGGAGGAAGAGGAGCAGCAGCGATGAGAGACAGGAGCCTGGGGGACGTCAAGGGGAAGGATGGAGTGACAGCAGGGAGGGAGGAGAGGAGAACAGGGAGGCTGTGTGCGGAGGCCAAGGCCAAGGAGAAGGAGAGGAATGTACATCAGAGGCCCAGAGAAACAAACGGACTGAAGAGCCGGGGGGCCGAGGGGAAGGGACGAGCGGGTTCTAAAGTGGGGAACCGAGGAGGAGGGGGTGTGAAACCAAGTAACCTGCTGTCGAACCAGGAGGTTTACCTGCCGGCCATGGTGGTCCCACGCACACCTGTAGCACCGAGGACCCAGGACAACACCCAGGAGTCAAGACCCAGAACAAGACCCAGACAAGACCCAGAACAAGACCCAGAACAAGACCCAGAACAAGACCCAGGAGCAAGGTACTGAAACCACAGGTTATCACTTTATTTAATTATCTCTTTACCTTTTTATATATTTATCTATGATTCTCCCCAAAGACCATGTATCTTAAACATTATTATTATTATTACAATATTTTGTTTTAAGTATCAAGCTATATAATGACATATCTATAAGGTTTATATATATAACATACATGTGATGTGGTTCAAAAATACTTTTCATTTCCAAATTACTCTGTTAGTCCATATTATGTGTTCCTAGGCCAAAGCCATGACGGGCCCCAGGATAACCCCCCGGCCATGTCCCGGTCCAGCAGTGAGGGGGGCTCGAACAGGATGTCCCTCAGCTCCGACACAGAGGGGCCCCCACCAGGGCCCCCACCAGGGCCCCTGCATCCGTCTCTATCCCAACGAACCAACTCTGACATCAGGGAGGAGGAGGGGGAGGGAGACCCGACTCCCTGCCGGAACGTCCAGTACGGTCCATCCCTCTGCCCTGCGGGGGATGAAATCACTGAGATGGACTGCACCATGTCAGAGGTGGATGCAGGGGGGGGACGAGGTGACAGGCGCTCTGGGGCGGGTGGCACCGACTCAGCTGTCACTCAGGGAGATGCTGTGGCTGCTCGGACTCTAACAAAGAGCGGAACTGCAGCAGCGTTGAATTATGACTCTGTGAAATACACTCTGGTGGTGGATGAACACGCTCGGTTGGAGCTTGTCCGCCTCCAGGACTGTTTGCACGGTAACCACGAGCACAACGACGACAGCGACACAGAGACGGTCTATCAGTCGGCCAATGAGGAGGAGGACCCAGATTATGAGGAGGAGAGGAAGAGGAGCGAGGAAGCAAGAAACCAAGGTAATGATGAAGTTTCTTTTTTAACATGTCTGAGCATATTTCCCTCAGAAAGCGATGGTTTAAAGCAAAAATAATAATAATTGTTTTGCCATTAAAGTTTTATTAAAATCTGCCATCAGCGGATAAAAAACAACAAGCTTTGTCCTGATGATTGAGAAAGTTCAATAATTTAAAGTTTGAATCCCTTTGGTAATCTGGTCATGGTAATCTTTGGTGATCTCATGGTAATCTGTTTGTTAGATTTCGTCCCGATGGTGGTAGTTTAATAAAACTTAAAAGCACTCTTGCTATTTTTGTTTATTTGATTACACATTATGAGATTTTTGTAAAGGTCTTGAGTTCTAATATCAAGTTAATCTGAGCTCTGCATCATCTGATTATCAACAGAAATACGCATCACGCCTCTGTATCATGTTAAAAATCAGCTGAAGCATAAAAAGAGAAAAGAGTAGAGGACCCAAGACGAAACCCTGTGGAACACCACTGACCAGAAAAACACTGATATCATCTACCACACTTTTTACAAGTGGGGGGGGAACTGTTTTTTTGTATAGAATGTGAAGTTGTAACTTCAGCAGAGACTCAAGTGAAAGTCAAACCTACACGATGTGTTTGCAGAGTTTCTTGGTTGTTGTGGTGCCGTCAGTTTGAACGTCCCTTGTTTCCAGAGAGAAGAAAGGAAGAGGAGGAGGCAAAGAAGAAGTGGGAAGAGGAGGTGAAGAGGAGGAGAGAGGAGGAGGTGAAGAGGAGGAAGGACGTGATAACAAAGATCTGCAAACAGTCCAAGGTAACGTCGACCACGGCGCCAGAGGACGAGGAGCCTCACGGAGGAAGAGGCGGAGCTCCCAGGAGCAGGAAGTTCCTCAACCTGTTTGCCAACAACAGCCATTACAGCGCCACTGGTGAGTTGGAATTCAATCAAGCTGAGTTTTCACCTTCACCGTTCTATAAATGTTCATCTTCAAAATAGCTGTGAGTGTAATGTCCGGTTGTGTGTTCAGGCGCTGGGTGTTTTGGTGTCTTCTCCTGTGTTTTGGATGGAGTGGAGCGACCGCAGAGCCACCGCGCCGTCTACAGGTCAAACACACACATCAACAAACACAGGCTGATGATGACATGTCCAAATCCAACACACCGAACTGAGATCTGTTGTCCTGTTGTGCCTCCCGGGTTTAGGTTCGTCCCCCGTCATGCGGATGAGCTTCAACTGGAGACGGACGACCCGGTGTTGTTGCTGAAGCAGTCCGAGGACCTGTGGTGTCAGGGTTACAACATGAGGACCGGGGCTACGGGCATTTTCCCGGCTTTCTACGTCGTCAAGTTGGACAAAGATATTAACCAAGGTGCACTGCAAATAACTGAGCTGTAAAAAACATCCTCATCATCATCATCATCGATAGTTAAAGATCTTTCTTTGTTCTTCTTCCATCTCACAGTGCAGAAAGACGGTTGGGTAGAAAAGTTCCTGGTGCGATTCCTGGGTTCGGTTCAGGTGCCCGTCCACAAAGGCCGCGACGTGATGTGTGCCGCGATGCAGAAGGTACGTAGATACAGATACTGCACAACGGCACCACGACAACTCTGTGACGACAATATTCAACGAGGTGAGATGAGGAAGTGAGGATGTGGACTTCCTGTTAAACATCAACAACCCACAAGTCAGCGTTCTAACTGTTCTAACATGTTGGAACTGATTCGGGGCATAATTTAATAAATAATCAGTAATAAGATCAAACGGCTCCTATTAAAATCGTTCATATCTCTAGTAAGTGAATCTCTAACTGTAGAGAACAGTCTATACAAATTATAATTTCTCCAAAGTTCATTTATTTTAACCACAGTTGTTATAAAATGAAAATCCTTGGAGTTAATACAAATTCATTCATTCATTACGACTGGGCAGCAAATATCCAAAAAATAACTCAAATCCCCAAATATCTTCCAGAAAGCAGCTGGTGTTCGTTAGAAACTCGACCTGATGACTCTGCATCGCTCTCTGCTTTGAAAAATTAATTTTGCAATTCACTCAGTTTTAAGCACAAAAAGCACCTGGGAGGTTTCTGCTGGTCTGTGTAGATCAGCTGCTCCTTCTCCTCCTCTGGTGTCGGAGCATGCAGATAGTGTGACGGGTGGTTTGCTGTGTTTTGAAATACCCGTCACTCCTTCAGGGTTTTAGTTTGATGGAGATATGTGGACCTGGGGATTATCACCAGTGAAAATGTCCTGTGACCCTTTAACTAACCTCCTGTTATATAAGCGTGTTTCTTTAAAATCCTTCACTTGGTCCAAATCCTTATTAAGAACATTGCAGCACAGATCTGGCTCCTTTAGCTTCCTGTTTACTTCTCACTCTGCAGCAGGTTTGGACTCTGACACAAATCTTTACTGCAGACGACCTCCTCTTATACATAAATAAACCAGTGTGAAGGTCACTTATTGATTATTGATTGACTATCTGTGTTCCCAGGTTGCATGTAACAGGCGGTTAGCAGGTCAGCCTCCCTCGGCCTGTGTGCTGGAGGTCAGTGTGAAGGGGGTGAAGATCAACGTCCAGGACCAGTGTCACTCCTACAGGTCTCATGGGTACTTATTCCTTCCTTCCTATCCTTTCCTTCCATTCTTCTTCTCCTTCTTCCTTCCTTCCTTCCTCTCTTCCTTCCTTCCTTCCTTCCTTCCTTCCTTCCTTCCTTCCTTCCTTCCTTCCTTCCTTCCTTCCTTCCTTCCGTCCTTCCTTCCTTCCTTCCTTCCTTCCTTCCTTCCTTCCTTCCTTCCTTCCTTCCTTCCTTCCTTCCTTCCTTCCGTTCCTTCCTTCTTCCTTCCTTCCTCTTCTTCCTTTCCTCCTTCCTTCCTCTTCACTTCTTCCGTCTCTTCTGCTGAGCAGTACCTTTAGTTGAATCATTCATACTGTATATTCTCTCTCTCTCTATCAGGGGGACCAGTGTTTCCACTTTTTCCAGTTGAAGAACATCTCGTTCTGTGGTTGTCATCCAAAACACAGCAAGTGAGTCACACGACACCCGAGGCTGAATTTGATCGAAGCAATTATTAAACTGTTAAAGTCTTTTAATTCAAATGAAAAAACAGTGACGTTAAGGCAGGTTTGTCTCAATAAAAACTAAATAAACCTGATGCTGATTATTGCGTTGCAGGTATTTTGGTCTCATCACCAAACATCCCGACCAACAGCGCTTCGCTTGTCACGTGATGATGTCAGATACAACATTACATCCCCTGGCCGAGTCTGTGGGGTAAGACCTCCTGGTTCTATTCTAGCCTGGACTCAGGCTATCAGGCTCAGGCTACATCCACATGAATATGTTTCTGTTTGAAAACGCATCCTGAACCTGATCTACAGTCAGTTAATTCATTTTCTGGTCAGACCAACTAGACCCCAGGACAACACACAGTTCTGGTCATTGACCTTCCTGATTCTCTCCACAGGAGGGCGTTCCAGCAGTATTACAAGGAGCACATCGGCTACTCCTGCCCCACTGAAGACATCTTCATCGAATAGCACCTCTCCTCCATCCTTTGTACTGAATACTCACTATGTGCATGTAAGCCTGGTCTTACACCACAGACTGGACCGCTGATATATCTTCATCAGAGTACTTGCATGGTGGATTTTCTTTTCTTAGCTGGGACACAGCTTTGACCATGTCACAAAATAAATACCTCTATGGATGGATAGGATCACGTGAGACGTCCCGAACAAATGTAACATAAATCTACCCAAACAAATATCTGATATTGATATATTTTATAGAGTAAAATTACTTATACGTAACTACACATAAGTATTGGTAGGTAAAGTACGTAGGGAGTACGGAGTCAATTTAAAGACAGAAGGTTTACAGTTTACAGTCTCTGAAAGTGGACCCAGTGCGTAAACCAAAAATACCCCCCCCCCCCAAAAAAAACAAAAGCAACTTATGAATTTGCACAGTTTATCAAAGTTTCATTTATGATTCTGCATCAATCACGTCAACAACTCAGCAGGTCGCGTACCAAAGTTTTAGCCAAATTTCCAAATTGTTCCAACTCGAGAGTTCATCTGATCAACAAGACCTTCACATTTCCAAGGTTCTGATAAATCCTTCCGGAGCGAAAACCTTTCCCAGGATTCATTGCGCTTTGGTTAACTGTTTTCTAAAGAGGTAATGGCGCCGGCAGGCCCTGACACGGCTGATGCACTCAACAGAACAGTTAATGAAGACCGTGTCCCCTGAAGGAGGAGGTCCATGAATTGAGACACAGCTTATGCTTTGATTTCTGAATTTGTAAAAGTTGGTGAATCTTCTGTCATTAAATTCGCTTCGTTCTTGACGCAGCGGGAAAGACGAACCTCCCTGTCAACAACGACGCCCCCTGTAGTTTCAAAGACAATACTTTGAGAGGATATATATATATATATATAGAGAGAGAGAGAAATACACAAATGGACCTGGTGTTTGCACAGACGAGGACAGATTGATGTTTCCAAATAACATAAATATATATAATTCTGTGTCTTATAAATCCCCAGACTTGACAATCTACTGTTGGAGCGGATTGGCGTTGAGGTGCCTCATTTCTCTTCTTGCTCCTTCACATTCCTTTTTCTTCCATCGTGGTTTCATCCACAAATCCATTATGCAGGTTTTCACTTCTGTTCCTTTAACGTTGTAAAAACAGGGGCCACACGAAGCTGTGCAATTTAACAGAACAGATACTTTTAGCTTTGACCTCTTTTTGCATTGCCTGCTCAATGGTCGAGTCAATGTGGAAGTTTCGTACTTCTCACTAGACGTTTAAGAAAGAAACACTGCGCTTTGTTTTCGAAAGCTCAGCCACAGTTTGAGTTCTAACAGCCGTCAGAAGATTAGCTCGAGCTACATCGACGATTTCTCAAAAGTGGATCAAATGGACATAAACTCTGGTTGTCGGGTCCGACTCGTTCACAGCAACAGGAACATGTGGGGAACATCCAGGCGAGGGGCGGAGCCTGTAGAGCAGCAGGGGCGGAGCCTGTAGAGCAGCAGGAGGCCGGACATGACGTATAAACTCTGCTGTGGAAAGATCAGTGTTGTTGTTTACAGCTCGTCCACACCGGCGTCGGCCCTCAGCACCAGAAGATCTGGAACCTCCTCGTGTTTCCAAGTTGACGTCTTCGTCTTCTACGTCCTGAGATCTTTGTTTTCTACCAGTTTCACGTCCGTCACGCGTTAGAAACCTCATCAACACGCTCACCTGCTCGGGGGGGAATCTTCTGGACGATGCTCCTCGTAAACCTTCATGAGTTCAGTGCTTGTCTGAAAGTGACAAACCCACTCAGCACTGCAGAGACCCTCCGTGTTTCCATCTTATCGAGTAGTTCTGGTTTTCCAACAACCAAATTACGCTTTTACCGCCTTTATTTGTAGCGACATCAGCATGCAACTATTTCCCGCCAAAAACATCGTATAAACCTGCAGCCGGCCTTTGCGCCTGTCACCAGACAGTGACAGCAGCTAGCAGGCGAACATCGTGGAGCGTTTAGCAGCTAGCAGGCGAACATCGTGGAGCGTTTAGCAGCTAGCAGGCGAACATCGTGGAGCGTTTAGCAGCTAGCAAGCGAACATCGTGGATCGTTTAGCAGCTAGCAGGCGAACATCGTGGAGCGTTTAGCAGCTAGCAGGCGAACATCGTGGAGCGTTTAGCAGCTAGCAGGCGAACATCGTGGAGCGTTTAGCAGCTAGCAGGCGAACATCGTGGAGCGTTTAGCAGCTAGCGAGCAACATATTTCTCAGGAGTTGTTGGAGGCCAGAGCTACAAAAGAAACTGAACATAAGTATTTATTGGAGTATCTGAATTTGACTTTTTCTCTCTTAAAATGTTTTGTCGTCAGGTTGTTCTGCCGCCCCCAAGTGGCCAAACAAATTTAATGTAACTTCAAGATCCAAGATTTTAACTTTTTAACGTCCAGCCACTGAGACACGGTCCAACCACGTGATATTTGAGCAGGTGAACTCAATGTAGAGTCAAAAGAAAAACGAAGCCTGAAATGTTTTGTGTTTTAAAACAAACAAAAAAAAGAATCAGTGCCTTTTTAGTTTTTGTTGATTCAGTGCGGTGAAGATGACGTCGTCGGTACATTCGTATAATTACCTGTCGACTTCAGATACGTCTCCAATCTAAACACAACATCGCATTCACACGAGTCGTCTTGTAACAGGATATGAGTTGGCACATCTAAGATGGCTGCCATGGAATATTTAATGATAAACTGAAGAGGCCAACGTGCTGCTGTAGATTCACACTGCAGCCATTTCCCTCCGATCTACAGATGTGGGGTATAGAATTGATCAATTTCACATTTACGACAGAGTTTTAAGTTTTACTGGCAAAACAAATTAAAGTCTTAATTTTACAGAGAAGTTGTAATTTGAATAATAGACAATAAAGTAATTATTTTGGGCTTTGTTGAATATAAGAAGATGTTGAATGAAAAAAAAGATGGAAAGTAATTCTGAGATTTTGAGAAGAAATTAATAATATGAGAATGAAGTCGTCATGTAGAATAAAGTCACAATTTTAGGCTACGTGTCATTTTTGTGGGGAAATATAAGAAGATCTGCGACTGAATATTCGGGCCAAGTTGAAATTGAAATAATTCTGAGATGTTAAGAACAAAGTTGTATCAAAATCATAATTTTAATTTATTTTCATAATTGTTTGACTTTATTGTTGAAATCTCAGAACAACATTAACTTCCTGGGGAACTTTTGATCTCATAATTTCACTGCATTTGTAGAAGAATGGGATAAAGGACAAAATGTTACATACTTAAAGTTAGTGAAAATCTTTACATAGCATCTGTAGCATCTGGACCTTCTTCATACTTAATAATTACCATCCATCGCCTTTCAGAGCTTTTTTGCCTTCGATTCATTTCAAAACAATATGAAAATACTCACTCATGCAACACGTGTCTAACACGAGACGTCAAGATGTTCATTATGATGTGAATCGAAAGTTTCAAGGAAAAACAAACATTTAAAACTAAAGATTTTTTTCAGTCGTCGTGTCACTGAGCCTTTCCAGTGGCCGACCTTTGACCTTGAGAGACGCCTCTGATAATAAACACAGTTTTGTTTCCATGACGACCATCTGAGGTGCACGTTGTTCTGATCCACCAGAAAGTGCCCTTCCTCCGAGCTCCACTCCTGTGATTCTGACACCACGAGGACCCACTGTACTTAACTCATCCACATAGTTATATCCTGTATAGATGCTGTATGTATGTACGTTTGTATAGGAGTTATTAATGTATGCTGTTGGTATTAACCAGATCCTGGGTGTAACACCGCATGATATCGATGTTGTAAAATGAAGACAAGTTGCACAGGCTGATGAGTGATGTGGTTCTTCTTGTCAATAAATCACCTTTACACCTAAAACACAAATTAATGAGTCAGTCATGATCCGACATCAGTTACTTTATTATTCACAGTGTGCGTAAACATCTCATTCATATAACATCATATTCACATTCAAGCTTTGCATCATAATAAATAAATCAGTGCTATATATATATATTTTCCGGTAATTGATCAGAATCTGTTCTTTAACAATCCTCAACTATTTCACATGATTATGAAACAGAACTTTTATCTACTATTCCTAATAGTGTTGGAAGGACGATGATGTTAATGTGACTATACAAAGTGAAAGGACTGAAACCAGTGAGGTGTGCGTCCGCCCAGACTGGGAGGATGAGCCTGAAGCTGGTTTGCAAACATCAAGTGCAGATGTTGATATGAAACATAAAGTCAGTAACTCAAACAAGGCAGATGTTGATATATTTAGGTCCTTGAGCAATAAAACCTGCCTTGTTCTGCTAAATAACTTAAAGGACATAAAACTACTTCATTACTTTAACTTTGCAAAGACCTTTGCTGCTGCTGAGCTCGGTTGTGATGCTTATTAACAGTAAAGGTCATAAGTTTAATATCTACCAGGGACGATAGGAAAACAAACATGACAGTGAAACTCAGGACACACTACAGCTGCCGAGCGAGGCTGCGTCATGTGACCGGGGACGATCACATGGTCTGGAGCTCTATCGCTCTGTTCCCCGTCGGGCGAGTAACGGGCAAGAAGGTTTTTGACTCTTTGTGTTTAGGACTGAAGACGGAAGATGACATGAGCGGTGAAGTTAGTTTTCAGAGGAGTCGGTCTCTTCGGTGGAGCCGTCGCTCTCCACCTCAATCCTCCGTCTGTGGTGGATGTTCCTCCGGGGCGAGGCCTTCCTCTGCAGCTCCTTCAGCCCGACCACCGCGCTGCCACTGCTGTTGCTGCCGGGACTCACGGAGATCTGAGCTATTCTGGACAGAGACGGAAACCAGATGTGAAAACACGACAGAGGGAGGCAGGAGGAGGAAAATTAGAAAACAGCAAAAGGACCAAAAAGTGCGAATGTGTCTGTTGATAAAGCTGTGTGTGTGTGTGTGTGTGTGTGTGTGTGTGTGAGAGAGTGAGTGAGTGAGTGAGTGAGTGAGTGAGTGAGTGAGTGAGTGAGTGAGTGAGTGAGTGAGTGAGTGAGTGAGTGTGCACGCTCTCACAGTTTGTCCAGTTCCTGGTCCATCTCTGGGTCAATAAGTGACTCTGCTCTGCTCGGTAACACTCCTGCACAGAGAGTTGTGTTAGTGGAGCTACATCGTGCTGCTGCTCTGTGGCGGCTTCACGTCTCCACCCTGTGTAATATCAAACCCACCAATAGTTTGGTTGATGCTCTCGTGTTTAGCGAGACTCATTAAGAAGCTGTAGTAACAGATTTTGTCGGCGTCTTCCAGAATTTCTCTCATGCAGGACCTGGAAGGATGACTACACACAAACAGACACACACAGACACACACACACACTTAAATTCAAACAACCTATGACTTCAGATGACAGCTTTTTGACATGTATTTTCTTTTGGATACAACACACACTACAACACTGTCTGGCCCTGGAATGTGCACGTGTGTCTCACCTGTGTTTGAACCGGTCACAGAGGGCGTCTATACTTTGACAAAGAGTGGCCGGTTCCACGCCGTCCGGCTGCTGCTGCCGCTCCTTGTCGTTCTCCTCTGCGGCCACGGAGGGGAGCTGCTCACGGAGTCGGAGGTGGGGACGATGACGGTGTTGGGACTCTTCCCCGCCAACAGGTCGTGGTAGATCATCAGGACGCTGTCCAGGAACTCTACAGACGCAGGGGACAGGGGACAGGGGACAGTCAGAGGTCAGAGGTCAGGGGGTTGAACTCTGCTTCATTCAGCTTCTGATGGGACGATTCATCAAGTTATCAAGTTTCTATAATAATTTTAAAATCACATATCTAACCAGAGGAATTGTTACAGTTTTAAAGCAACACTATGAAACTTTTGGACCTTAAATCATTATATTTATATATTATAACATAATTGATTAAAGTGAGTCTGATGTGTGAGTGTGAACAAGTTTCCTCCTTCTCTCCCTGAGCGTCTGTTCTCTGTGACTCTGCTGAGTGGGTTCCATCTCCTGTGAGAAGAACTGACTCAGAGTCAGCTTCAACTGTCACAACCAGCTGCAGCTGAAGAGTGAAGCTGAACTGAGATCAGTTAAAAACACTCTGAAGTTATTAAAAAACAGAGTTTATCTCCAATATTCAGCAGGAAACTTTAAGAACATGAAGAATTCGTTACAGCTGCAGCTCTTCAGGTTCAGGAAGCAGAGGCTCATCAATCAGACAGAGTCCAACAGAGTTAATCACCAGATGAGGCTGCAGGGGGCGCTGTTGATCTATAAATGTAACGTAGTGTTTCTTCAAGGGGGAACAACACAATTTCAGTTTAGAATCTATTCGAGATCAAATTCTAACTGTTTGAAATTTGATTCTGTCGGTAAAGTGCTTATCGTTATGTCACCTCATCATTACTCCGGGTTACAGCCAAACTGAGTGAACTGACTGTATTGACCAGGACACTGTGTAGATACATGAATGACAAACAGCTGTACCTTGGTAGTAGAGCTGCAGCTGGAAGGCGTAAAGAAAGTCAGAGAAGGACATCAGACAGTCTATGGCGTCGTCCATCAGCACAATTCTACAGGACAAGAAAAGAAAAGCAGTGACCAACAGTTGGAACCAGTTTAATAATGTCAAGGAGTTAAGTCCAGTGGTGAACCGCCCATTAACAGACCGGACCGACCCAGCAGTAAAATATGTAAGAACCATAACACCTGCAGGGGACGCAGCATGGAAATAAAATCTAAAATATGAACCATTAAATGTGAAGGGCAATGACTG
>CM031674.1:1475429-1500429 GCA_006182925.3 Reinhardtius hippoglossoides
CCGTCTCCTCCTGTCTCCGCCCGTCTCCTCTTGTCTCCGCCCGTCTCCTCTGTCTCTCCCCTGTCTCTCCTCCTGTCTCCGCCCGTCTCCTCCTGTCTCCGCCCTTCCACTGTCTCTCCTCCTGTCTCTCCCCTGTCTCTCCTCCTGTCTCCCCCTGTCTCGCCCGTCTCCTCCTGTCTCCGCCCTTCCACTGTCTCTCCGCCCTTGGAGACATTTGAAAAACCTGCAAACAAGCTGGACAGAGGCAGCAACCACAGAACCGGAAGTGGCCTCTGATTCGAGCCTAAACCCAAAGGGCCAACGGCCGGATGCTCCCGCGGAGCCGCAGAAACACGTCCGTTTATTTCCCTCGACGTTAATTAACAGAAACACGCGTGAAAGTATTGCACGTGCACGAGCTCATTCCACAGCGTGCACGCGGGAGGCCGCTGTGTCTCGGAGCTTTATTGTGAAACGGAAGTGGCGTGTTGTTTAGCAGGTGTCGGTGGGGAAGCTTGTATAAAGCTCGGCTGGGCTCCGCCACACAGAACCAGTACCCCTCCATTAAAGCGGACGGCCAGCGGCGCATTGTCTCCCACTGACCCCGGCAGGTAACGTTCAATGTCCGCTTCCCTTTCAGAACTCGCGGTTAGCTCCGGGCTAACGAGGCTAGCCGGCCGTGCGTCCCTCGGTGTGAAGTGCGTGGCTCGGCCTGGCTGTGTTGGCGCGGATGGGAGATTAGCTCGTAGCCCGGGTTCCCGGCGGCTAACGGCGGCTAACGGGGAGCGAGGGCTCGCTGGGAACCGGTTTCTTTTGGGGCCGAAACCCAGTAAACCAGTTCGTGCACCGAGCCGGACGCGCGCGCGGGTTCCCACCGAGGAGACGTTGGACCCAGGAGCAGCGTTTGAACTCGCACCTAGCAACTGTCAGTGTTGTTGCTACGTTAGCTAGTTAATGGCGCTCACATGACTGGTAACCGCCGACAGCTAGTTAAGATGCCGACCACTCCCAGTGTGAGCACACTGGGAATGCTGTTATTGACCAAACCAGATGGTGACTGGCACTGGAGCTGACCTTCGCTGGCCTGGTTGGTGCTGACTGGTCAGGGTGCAGGGTGCAGGCTAGCTTGTGGGTGAAGCTGTGCGTGGGGCTCCTGCGGGTCCTGCGGGTTGTGCGGGTTTCATTCTGACCCCAGGTTGTGTTTACGTTTGAATGTGGGTCAGAATTCCCGATGCATTGTTTTGCAGTGTAGTTGACCTGCCTGCTCCCTCGTGCACATGCTCCTACCTGTCATGGAACCCTGTGTAATGGGGGTCACAGCTGGGGGGGGGGGGGGAACTGATGAGGCAGTTCTGCAACGTGTGTCCCAGAGGAATTCACATTTAAAGCTTATCATTATTTTCCCGTTATATCCACATTACTATTGACTTGTCCTAGATTCTATCACCCCCCCCCCCCTATATATAAGATGAGATGAGAAATTTGCAATATTACAGCAGCCAGAGTCCAAAATAGGCATCAGTAAGTAACATGTAATGCTTAAGTGTAAGGAATATAAATGGAATACAGTGTAAAGACAGGAAACGTATGTGCAGTGAATGGATTGCTCATGAACCATTGCATTGCACAGTTAGGAGAGTTAAACCAGTACAAGTTGAAGTGCAGTCCATAATGGGTGCATGTAGTTCTACTGGGAGCGGAGCTGGTTGTAGTTCAGGCTCTGCCTCCTTCCCGAGGCTGCATTTGAAGACCGGTTTGCGTCGCGGTGCTGCGACTAGACTGTCACATTTCGAAAGCTCTTTCAAACGTGGAAAGCAAATACGTCCTTTGGACCCAGAGACATGGAGGCTCTGGCGTGTGGATCATTCCCATCCCAACCCATCCCAGGACTCAGTGTGGTGCCGGCAAGCGACGAGACGTCTGATGCTTGAGTATTAGCTTAACGCAACCGAACAGCTAACGGTTCACATGTCACAACACCAAGGAGCGTTGGTTGCGTCCAACTTCAGCTACGTTGCTAGGCAACAGCAATTAAAGCAGGTTTCAACTGGTGATGCTGATCACGGAAAGCTTGTGTAGACCAGACGTCTCGTTTCGGTTCGACCTTCGCAGTCTACCCGACCCATTTGTAAACGGCGTCCTCTGAAGGAGGCGGGCCCCTGAATTCGGGCGCAACTATTAAGTGTATAAGTCAACAACCATTAGCCAGAGCAACATATCATTAGTTTGTCTACAACCATTTGCTGTTATCCAGATAACTTCAGGTTTAACTTTGGTTCCTCAGTCCTATGAAGGTGGTTTGTTTGTTGCAGGTTAAATCACCATGGTAACCGATGCTGAACCATTAAGCTGAAGTTTGAGATGAGAGATCAATACCTGCCAAGAACTGAACTACTGACCAATCAGATCACTGGAAACCCAAGAGACAAACACACAGTTAATTTAGATTCTCCAATTAACCTAATCCCAATCTGCATGTCCTGGGAGGGAACTGGAGGGGGGGGGGGACATGGAACACACAACTATTATAGAATCATTTTAATTCAACAAAGATCCTTTGATTCCTGACAAACTAAAGCCTCTAATGTATTTTATTATAAAAGGCTCAACGAACTGTTTATTAATGAACGTTTCCAGCTCATTACTCATTAACCTCTTTTCTCTTCTCTCTGCTTTAGCAGCAGAAACACTGACATCGCTTCCACGTTTATATCTGCGTCGCATGTTCAGAATAGTTTGTTCATCATTAGTCAACAATCAGTTTATAATCCTAGTAAAATGTAATTGTTCGTTCATATATTCTACTTATATGATCATCATTTACGCTTCACTTTGTGGAATGTTACTTTTAGAGGTCCCTATTACCGACTTCACCGTGAGATATTAGCTTTATATTTATATTATATAGATATTTAGACTTTATTCATGGTTCTGATGATGATCCTCATAATAAGCGGCCTCTGTCACATAAGCACTCGTAGCTAGATGAGAAAACCAACAGTTAACTGAGACGGTTGATAACCAGCTTCATAGTTTTCATACAGTTTATCAGGAACGCTGAGGTTAGGTTAACTGAAGCCGGATAACAACAAATATTCTGTGTATGTTGAACGTGCTTCGCAGCACAGGCCCCGTGCTATATACTCTTTAAAATGAAAAGAGGTGGGTTTTAAGTTGTGTTTTGTAGGAGGACAGTTCGTGCAGTCTCTGGTTTGTGGAGGGAGGGGGGGGGGGTGCTGTCGCCTCAGGTCAACAAGAGGATTCTTGGAAAGCTTTCAAGTCGTGTTCTATACGTCTGTGCACGAGTCTTATGGACAAGCAAGCTCACGTTGAATAAGCAATTTCCTTTTAACAGAGGTCGGTGCTCTCTATTCATCCAGAGGCCTGTTACAGAGTTTGTAACACATTGGTTGGCAGGGGTGGTAAAATGTTAAGGACACTACTATGAGTCATATTCCCTTAAACAATTTGAAAGACTCAATTTGTCAGGTTTTCATTGCTTATGTGTAATTTTGGCTCCACGACGACAGCACTCTGCAGAGATGTGGATAATCTTGAGCCTGTTTACGAGACTGGACCGGATCAATAGGAAATATGAACCCGGAGCCACTCCCTGAATGTGCATTAGACGATCACATGCTAATACTTTCAACTGGAAGTAAGTGACTGACAGATACGGCAACTGACTTCACTTGATTCAGTCTCTTATTGCCAACAACTGACAATAAAGAAAAATATTTTTAGCACATGTAAAGATGTTTCTTAGTTGGAACATAGTGAACTAGATTACTGGTACTGGTATTGACTCTAGGCTAAACTAAAGTATTTTCTGGAGCAACTGACATCCCCTCTGGATCCCTTCAGGAGATTATTCAGAGTTCAGTGCATGTCTGAAAGCATCTTAAGCAGAGTTTTTCCAGGCAGAAAATTTGATGGGGGTGTTACTGAGCCATCCGACCGTGTGGGGTTTGTACCAGGACGCGGGCAGACACCCGAGGAGCCAAGCACAGCTCCACCAAGTCCGCTTGCAGTGTTCATTTTGGGTCTTTTATGCATTTTTGTACCGTTAAAAAAAGTTATTTACTGCTCCTCTCTGAGAAAGAGTCTCCAGCAGAGATGTGAATAAAGTTGCTGCAGCTATGAAAGGACTTTTAGCGTTTACTTCTTCCTCCAGCCGTCAACAAGTAATTATATTTGTGTTGTTTTCCCAGTTGAGTACCTTTGGGGAAGCCCACCCCTCCAGTGGCCAACATGGGGGACGATAGCGAGTGGCTGAAGCTTCCCGTCGACCAGAAATGTGAACACAAGGTGAGTTTTCCTCAGATTTCCTTTTAGAGAACTAATAACAGGACGTGTTGACTATACGTCTCCCACAAAACGTTCCTGTTATGAGATGATGATCATGCATAGCTTTTGTTTGTGTACATGTTCAGCTGGTGTTTAGTGAAGCTCATCTTAGCTTCGTCTCACAGTTAAACCAGCACATGCACAGTTGCTGTCTGATTAGCTTCCTGACATACTTGCTTCCCCTGTTTATTTAGATCCTTATCCACAATAGGCTTTAAGTAGAGGATTAATCTAATACACAAATCCAATCCAGACCATACCAACATGCTGTTAACCACTCAAGCATGACATCAGTCTTAATGTATTGTACTCTAAGTATTTAAACAGGAATTGAACCAATGACCTCCAGTTGTTTGGCTACTTATAGTGTTTGATTCTACTTTTTCCCAAACAATGGCTCTTCTGCCTGGATGGTCAATGCTGCAGATGTTTTATATTTGGCCAATTGTCCCATGAAAATGCCAGCACCCATGAATTGTTATTTTCTTCTATGTCATAGTTTCATTGTTGTTTATAATTTCCTTTATTACCACAAACCCTGAAACACAGTTTATCTTTGACCTTCTCTTATAAACTGTCCTGCTGACAACATTCACACCTTCCAGTTTAATAGGTCCAATAATGCAATCTCATACAAAAGGTTGAGATAAGATCTGAAATAATTAGTTGATTGATTGATTACTTAATTTAAGTCTGAGGTGAAAATGAAGTAGCATCTGTTAATGTTTTAGTAGTTTTTCAACTAATAATATTAGTATCTTTATGTTTTGAATAGATGTTTTGATAATCGGACCATTTAACCTTCGGGTCTGGGAAATTTATAATTGTAATTTTTAGGAAATTGCAAAAATGATCGGCAGACTAATCCATAATGAAACTAATTGTCAGTTGCAGCAGTTGTTGTAATGTTTCTCTCTTTTTCTTCTGTGCGACCCGTGCACTTCCTCAGGTGTGGAAAGCCCGTCTGAGCGGTTATGAAGAAGCTGTGAAGTTGTTTCAGAAGATAAAAGACGAGAAGAGTCCAGAGTGGGGGAAGTACCTCGGACTCTTAAAGAAGTTCGTCACAGACTCCAACGCTGTGGCTCAGCTCAAAGGCCTTGAGGCGGCTCTGGTTTTCGTCGAGAACGCTCATGTAGCTGGCAAGTGAGTAATGGTCACAACAAGAATTGCATCTTTTTGAAAGACTGGAATAAGTGGTCATTCAGAACAGAACCACTGCGTCTTTAAAGTACCACGGGGGGGGGGGGGCTGCATTGGTTGGGACGTGTTTAGATTATTAAGTTAAAGCCTCAGACGCCAGAACAATGCACAACAGTTAGTTAATGCTCACAGATGGGAATTAACATGTCTGGGAAGTTGTTATGGGGCAACTGTTTTATCTTTTGTCACAGTAAATAAAAAAAAAAAATCCTCTGCACTTCTAGACAGTGATGTTGTGTGAAGGGATGGCAAAGTCAGATGATGATCCCTGGAGGTAGGGAGAGGCCGAGAAAGATATGATAGGTTCAAGGAGATGATGCCGACCCAGAAGTTGGTCTGCAGGCACGAGGGATCTCACGAGGGCCGATGCTTTAGTACCAAGTCGATGCCAAAATTCGTGTGTGCGCGTGTGTGTGTGTGTGTGTGTGTGTGGAGCCTCTGCTGTTTTCTTAGTCATTGAGTTATACCTAATAACTAAAATCTCAGTTTTCCTATATGCCGCTATCTTTTTATTTATTACTCGAAGGCTACATACACATTGAAATGTTTTTGTAAAGGAGTGTGCTGTGTTGTAGCAGCTGAGGTAAAGCCCACTCGTGCTGATCTTTAAAAAGGTCCACTCATGTCAACCTTGTTCATAAAGTTCGTATTTATTTTTATTTTCTTCAGGACGACCGGTGAGGTGGTGTCGGGCGTGGTGACCAAAGTGTTCAACCAGCCGAAGGCCCGGGCCAAGGAGCTGGGCGCCGACATCTGTCTGATGTACATCGAGATCGAGAAGGCCGAGGTGGTTCAGGACGAGCTGCTGAAGGGACTGGACAACAAGAACCCCAAGATAGTGGTGACCTGCATCGACACGCTCAGGAAGGCTCTCAGGTCAGTGCTACCTCCCTGGTTGGAGTGTAAGAAACCATTGATTCATCACAGTTGGGACAAGCTGAAAACAATGTGCATCTTATGTTGTGTCTTATGGTGATTTTAATAATAACAAATCTGCTAAATGAACAATACCTGAGCTAGATGCTGCATCAATGGCTTTCGGCTGCTGTAAGTCGTCCCAGTATGAAGTGAACCAGTCTTCTATCTCATGTCAGTGACACTAACTTCTCACCCCTCGATCTGCCATCATCTTCCCAAAGTGAGTATGGATCCAAGATTGTGACGCTGAAACCAATAGTGAAGATTTTACCGAAGCAGTTTGAGTCCAGAGAGAAGGCGGTGAGAGACGAAGCTAAGCTGCTCGCTGTGGAGATCTACAGATGGATCAGAGATGCTATTCGACCTTCACTGCAGACCATCAACTCTGTACAGGTGGGACAGACTCATTGCATCTTTACTTACTCACCTCAATGTTCCTCTTTGGGTCAAGTTAAACTCCTCTTGGTTGTGTCTCTGCAGCTGAAGGACCTGGAGGAGGAGTGGGTGAAGCTCCCTACTGCTGCTGCCAAGCAAACTAGGTTCTTGCGTTCGCAGCAGGACCTGAAGGCAAAGTTTGAGCAGCATAGTGCTGAAGGAGGAGCAGATTCTGATGGTAGGTTTACAAAGACGACAAACTGCTAGAACAGGTGTACACACACACACACAAAAGCTTTTTAATGTGGAGGAGTTGTAGTCATGCCCTCTCCTCTTCCTCTTCCAGGAGACGATGAAGCAGACACTGTGGCAGCAGTGGATCCGTATGAGCTGCTGGAAGCTGTGGACATTCTGGCCAAGATTCCTAAAGACTTCTACGACAAAATTGTATGTTTTTAAAACTATATGGACTACTCGGAAACTTAAACACATCAGTCTTTCTGTGTTAACTGCTGAAGTTTGATTTGGAGATACAAAGCTCGCATTGACAGAGCGTTTTAGTTTTAAAGGGTCTTTTTTTTTTTTAACATTGTGGATAAATGGGTTGAGCTAATGGATGAATATGTATTATAATAGTATGGATGTGACCATTCTCTTGCTTGTTTGTTTTTTTGCAGGAAGCTAAAAAGTGGCAGGAAAGGAAGGAAGCTCTGGAGGCTGTAGAGATTCTGGCCAAGAAGCCCAAACTGGAGAACGGAGACTATGGAGACCTCGTCCGAGCACTGAAGAAGGTAAAGACCGAAGAACCTCAGCAATCTTAACAAGAGGAGCGATCTGGTGACTCGATATTGAACATTTACTGGTTTCATGTTCCAGGTTGTGGGAAAAGATGCCAACGTGATGCTGGTGTCGCTGGCAGCAAAATGTCTGGCCGGACTCGCCTCTGGTCTCAGGAAGAAATTTGGAACATATGCCGGACAAGTAAGTTAAATGATTTCACACAAGAGTGAAAATACTGTGCAGTTTAAGAAATAATTAATTAAAGTCTTTGTGTCAAACACAAACAAAACAACAGTTGAATGACTGAACTGTTCCTCGTTTCAGAATCTGTGATTATTGCTTAATTGCCGCTCTGTGTGTGTTCAGGTGGTTCCAACTATTCTGGAGAAGTTCAAGGAGAAGAAGCCTCAGGTCGTCCAGGCCCTGCAAGAGGCTATTGATGCCATCTTCCTCACTGTAAGTAGAGTGTAAACACACGTTACCATGATGCAGCTGAAACTGACCGGCGCCGGCAGCAGACGCCCTGTGGAGAGTTTATATAATATTGGTTTTCTCTGGGTACATGACAATTACACATATTAAACAAACATAAATAAATTGTTCAAGGTGACCTAGTTTTGAGACGTTCCTTTCCAGCGATGACGTTACTTTTTAAATGTTCGTTAGAGTTTGGATCTTTTCAGAAAGCTTTCATCAATCGGGTTGACGTGACCCTACAGGGCCACCACTGCTCTTCTATTGATTCCTTACTTCATCTGCTGCTATTTATAGAGCACTCCACTGGCTCCCCAGACCTCTAATGCTTTTTAGAAGACCTTGATGTTTTTATTGTTTATATAATGTCTAATGTTCTCTATCCTCTTTCCAGACCACTCTACAGAACCTTTCTGAGGACATCCTCTCTGTGATGGACAATAAGAATCCCTCCATCAAGCAGCAGGCCTCCCTGTATCTAGCCCGCTCCTTCAGACACTGCACACAGGCCACTCTGCCCAAGGCCGTCCTCAAGCCCTTCTGTGCCGCTCTCATTAAGCAAGTGAACGACTCGGCTCCAGAGGTGCGTGACGCTGCGTTTGACGCTTTGGGGACGGCCATGAAGGTGGCTGGAGAGAAAGCTGTGAACCCCTTCTTGACCGACTTGGATAAACTCAAACTGGACAGGGTAACGATCAGTCGAAGGAAAACTTGCATCAAACCTTTTAAAAAGCTTAATTTTTAACACCCTTGCCTGCTAATCACTGTCCCTCCCTTTCATGCGTTAACAGATAAAGGAGAGTGCTGATAAAGTGGAGCTCCCTGGAGGGAGGAAAGGTGGAGGAGGCGGAGCCGGGGACAAGAAATCTGCTGCTAAAGCCCCTCCCACTGCTGAAGCTCCCCCCAAATCCTCTGCCCCCCCCAGGAAGAACCCATCCGCTGCTGCCAGCAAGGTATATTCACTGCAATGCACACATAGAAAACTAAGATACATGAAAGAATACATGTTAATTTGTCACCTGGTTATTCAGCTGTTTCTGGGTCATGGACAGAACGACTCAATCTACAGTGACATCAAGTCTCTATTTGTTTTGCAGTCGGCATCAGGTCCACCTAAGAAAGGCAAACCCGCCTCTGCAGCTGGAGGAAAAGCCAAGAAGACGTCTGACAACAAAGAAGTGATCGAGACCGAACTGTCGGTGAGTCTGTGTGCAAACGCTCACATGTCAGGTGAAGCTTGAGTGATTCAAAACAAGATGTGGACAAAATGTAGGAAGATGAGCCCCAAAAAGTCAAATTCCAGAATTGTCAGAGAAAATCGACAAATCACAAATTTATGACTTTGTAAAATCACCTGAAAACTGACAGCTGCTGCGTGCTAACAAAAACATAACGCACACCTTAACACTTAAAGTCTGATATCTGTTGTCAACTCCGTTAGTTGGTAAATTTCTCTGAGAAATTGAATAAGTACCGTACACGACATTTTGGGGAAAATGGCTTCAGTTGTTTTTGAGTAATTCTGCTGAATGAGTGACAGACATCAATTAATAAGGTAGTAATGGCACGTCTGTTTTATACTACGGCTCTGAGGGATTCAGCAGGATCTGGATATATCGCTGTCGGAATTTCTGATGACACTAGTTTCTGTTTTATTAGATCGAGGCGTGCGAGGACCTGGCAGCAGGCGTACTTCCTGCTTCCTGTCTGCAGCAGCTGGACTCGGCCAACTGGAAGGAGAGACTGGCGAGTATGGAGGAATTCCAACGGGTAAGTACAACTGATCAATTAGATGATTGAGTAATCGATTTGATAATTAAATACTTCACTCCAATCTGAGGAATTGATTGCTCATCTTTGTTATATAAAAGTAAACTCAACATGTTTTTGCTTTTGAAAAATACAAAGTGAAGAATATCGGACTGGTTGAACCCTACGACTGTCAAGTTTTCAGTTTGGAGATTTAACATGAAAATCTGTCACCATCTGATGGACAGTGATATTAAATCTGCAGACATTAATCTGTAGATTCCTCTGCTTCTAGGCCGTTGAGACCATGGATAAGGGGCAGATGCCCTGTCAGGCTTTAGTGAGGATGTTGGCCAAGAAACCAGGTTGGAAGGAGACTAACTTTCAGGTAACTGTTATTTATTACTCCAGCTCAGGATGTGTAGAAATGATCTCTTTAGAAGTGTTGTAGGTAAAATTGTAATTTTAAATATTTAACCTCACATGTAACTTAATGGAAATGATGATGTAAACATGTTTTTTGCTTAAAAAGATGACAACAGTATTTCAATAACCAGGAATCTGAGGAAGGAGGGAAATCAGAAAAATGAGAAGGAGAAAAATACCAAATTAAAATCACACGTACAGTTTTACACAACGTCACTGTTTTTAATCTGTAACAGATTTTAAACCAGGGACATTGGATCTGGTTGAGGATTTCTCCAAACTCCTCAGAGCAAAAAATTAAAAACCCTCAAGCAGATTTCAGGAGTAGAGCAACAATGATTTCCAGGTCAAGCGAGGGAGAGTCACTGAGGGATCGGGAGGTTCCTTGTCTCATGTCTTGGTCTCTCTCTCCTGGTTTAGGTGATGCAGATGAAGCTGCGCGTTGTGGCTCTTATTGCTCAGAAGGGACAGTTTTCAAAGATGTCGGCCACCGTGGTTTTAGACGGATTGGTAGACAAAGTCGGAGACGTCAAATGTGGTGGAAACGCCAAAGAGGGACTGACGGCGATCGGCGAGGCCTGCTCGCTGCCGTGGACTGCAGAACAGGTTTTTAACCACTTCCTCTTTATGAGTTGACTATGTTGAAGTTGAAAAGGCATTTTTAACCCCGACAAAGATCTGACCTCAAATGAATCACTAAATGCTGTTTTACAAGGTTTGTATTTTTTTTGCCAGGTTGTCTCGATTGCATTTGGACAGAAGAACCCGAAAAACCAGGCGGAGACTCTCAACTGGCTGGCCAACGCCATGAAGGAGTTTGGCTTTGCTGGGTAATTTTCAGTCGTCATTTTAACACTCAAACTTAAAAAGACGACAGATGCTACGGCACTGTAAGATAATCTGTTGACGTTTGTCTTTGTCCCTCCAGGATCAATGTGAAAGGTTTCATCAACAACGTGAAGACTGCTCTGGGAGCGACCAACCCCGCTATCCGGATCGCAGCCATCACCCTGCTGGGAGTCATGCACCTCTACATGGGAGCTCCTCTGCGAATGTTCTTTGAAGACGAGAAGCCGGCTCTCCTCGCACAGATTGATGCAGAGTTTGAAAAGGTAAGGACGTCAGAGAGTTCAGGAAACGGAACACGCCGATCTGTCTATACGTTCATCTAAGTTCTGTGGAGGGAGTTGCTCATGACAAGGGGATAAGAAATGATCAATTTGTGTGTGCAACCCTCAAAGATGCAGGGCCAGTCTCCTCCAGCTCCAATCAGGTTCAACAAGAGGGCGGCAGCGGAGGAGGCGGGTGACGACGGAGAGGAGCAGGATGAGGACGGAGGAGCAGCAGCAGGAGCAGGACAGGACATCATGGACCTGCTGCCCAGAACAGATATCAGGTAACCAGACAGACCAGTGACTCTGAAGTATTGAATTTGAATACAAACACAGAGTCCAACCCATTTATTTGTTAGTCAAAATACCACTATATTGTACTTTATATACCAATATTGATTATAAATAAGTGTGCATAATTGACCCCGCCTCCTCCTTTCTTCTCTCGCGTCTCTAAGTGACAAGATCACATCCGACCTGGTGTCTAAAATTGGCGACAAGAACTGGAAGATCAGGAAGGAGGGGCTGGACGAGGCAGCGGCCATCATATCAGAGGCCAAGTTCGTCACAACCAACATCGGAGAGCTGCCGCTGACCCTGAAGGAACGACTCGGAGATTCCAACAAGATCCTGGTCAGTAAGAGAGCAGAACCTCAGAGCTACTGTTGGATATAAAACATTCTTCCCTCTATCATATCCCCTCATACTTTAAGTTTTTATGAGGACAAGATTAACAAACCTACTTTATGTCTCCAGGTCCAACAGACTCTGAATATCCTGCAGCAGCTGGCTACATCCATGGGACCTGGACTCAAGCAGCATGTCAAAGCACTGGGATTCCCTATCATCACTGTACTGGGAGACAGCAAGGTACTGGACACATGCACACAAATCAGAAGCACACCAGCAGCAGTAACACACATCTGTGTTTTCATGTTAACAATAGTGGCAGCGCTGTGTTTGTAGTTTCTGAGAAGGCTCATTCATAAATCAAGAGGTATGATAAGGTGTCTATCTGGGGACAGCATCATGTCCTCTGACTGTGAGATAACCATGTCTCTCTGTTCCTCTGCAGTCTAACGTGAGGGCGGCCGCCATGACCACTCTGCAGGCGTGGGTGGAGCAGACGGGGATGAAGGACTGGCTGGAGGGAGAAGACCTGTCGGAGGAGCTGAAGAGAGAAAATCCCTTTTTGCGACAGGAGGTTCGCACAGACACAAGTTCTTATCTTCTGTCTTATTGTTGTTTTCTGTATCCTGAACTAAATCACGAAACTGCTTCATCACACAGGTGCTCGGCTGGTTGGCGGAGAAGCTGCCCACCCTGAGGACGGTGCCTGGGGATCTGATGCAGTGTGTCCCTCAGCTTTACGCCTGCCTGGAGGACAGAAACGGAGACGTGAGGAAGAGGGCTCAGGACGCCCTGCCCACCTTCATGATGCACCTGGGCTTTGAGAAAATGACCAAGGCTGCTGGCAAACTCAAAGTACTGAGCTGATATTTTGTGCTTTGACTAACAAATAACTTGGTGTCTGACCCCTGACAGTGAGACATGTCGTAAATGTGTCTTTATCTCTCTCCAGACGTCCTCTAAGGATCAGGTGGTAGCCATGTTGGAAAAGGCCAGGGCAGTGATGCCGGCCAAACCTGCCGCTCCCACCAAGGCAGGAGGGAAAGACTCTGCAGAGCCAAGCAGATCTGCTTCAGGTGTGTGGCTTCACGATGAATGAACAGCTTCACATTAGGAAATCTTAATAGAACGAATGAATCTGTGCGAAAATGTCAACATTATTTAAATGGCATGCTCAACAGAAAAAAATTAATGTCCTGTGCTCGTCCTCTGCAGCCTCCAGGTCTCAGCCGTCGAGCGACGACTGTGTTGACAGTAAACCCGAAGCTAAGAAGATCCGGGGAGGAGCCGCTGCCAAGAAGGTGAAGTTCAGCTCCTGTTTTTATTTTCAGTGTGGATCCTGGAGCAGAGACGTTTTCATATGTATTTTATAAAAGATTTATTATGGCTCCTCATTGATTTGGATCAAATCCAGCCTGAGCCCATTAAATGTGTGGTATTAAGTGTAAAGACTCGAGGTGAAGATCTCCACATGTCTAAATATTCACTCATCAACATTTTTATTTATTTTATTTAAGTTGTCGTCATTTCATATTGTTTCCTTTTTTTAAAATTAATTTCAGTGAAGTGTAAACACTGTGGTTTTTCTCATCACTCAGCCTCCCTCCTCCCCCGAGGAGCCCGCCCCTCCCCCTCCCTCCAAGGACAAGGACAGTAATGCTAGTAAAAAGCCCCCCGGCAAAGGGAAGGCTGCTGCTGGCAGTCAACAGGTAGATGTGTAACAAGCGTCCTCACGGAGAAACTCGGCCTAGAGTGTCTTCACACTTCTGCTGCTACTTAAGCTGCTTTCAGACATGCACTGAACTCCCTGGAAAAGCCCGTCGGTCCCGTAATAAACCCTCTGGATAATGTCCTAATGAGCCCATGTGTGAATACAGCAGGAGATTAACCGGAGGTGGTGTTTGTATAACGTGACGGATGCAGAACTGGAAGAAACCATCAGGCTGAAAAAGGAGATGGCAGAGATGTGAACTTGGAAAGAAGACGAGGTTCAGGAGCTGTTGGTGATGAGGGAGGACGCTGGTGTCAATGGGCTGCAGACACTGCGTCCTGTGTGAAGCACCGTCCCTAAACTTAACGCTCCAAATATTTTTGTTTTCAACGCGTGTGGCCCGTAGAAACTCTGCGTCCAACTCTGTGTCCAACTGTGTGGCCAACTGTGTGGACATTCTCCAAAGTGCATGTCTGAAAACAGCTTTGCTCGTGAGCAGCGGACGTAGGCAGTTTCTCAGTGGACACTCGACGTCTCTCTGGTCCAGTCTTGGCTCAGCCTAATCCTGTGTTTCTCTCCAATCACTAATACCACCACTGAATACACAACTGCATAATGTGCACACGGTCACACAGTTGTGAGGTGAAATTGAACATGTAACATTTAAAGTAAGTGCCGTTTATGCATGCATGCAGAAGTGGAGCACAAGCGGAGTTATGTCACATGTCGGTGTTTCAGGCCTCATGAATGTGTTTTGTGTTTTCATCTTTTGGAATAATATCACATCGGCATTTCCACACTGTTCTGTGTGCTAACCTGCACCCAGATCTTTTCAGCATAACACAACTTTGTCTCTTGTTTCTACTCTGTCACACACACACACACACTTCTCCAAGTCCTGTGAGAAAACAGGATTTCACACAAGTATTACTACACAACAGCTCACTTGCTCTCTGGTGTTGCCTCCCCTCTCAGGGCGCCGCTGGGAAGAAGCCTCCTGCCAAAGGCGTGAAGGATGAAGAAGATAAGACCGGGCCGATCTTCGTCCTCATCCCCAACGCTAAGGAACAGAGGATCAAAGATGAGAAGCAACTGAAGGTACCGTACCATGAAACCTTCAGATGAACATTTCAGTGAATCAAATCACTACTTGGACATTATGATGATCTTTTCTGGATTTTAATATAATAAACCTGGTGTTGGGGATATTTTCAACTGTAGATTTTGAAGTGGAACTTCAACACCCCTCGGGATGAATATCTGGAGCAGCTGAAAACTCAGATGTCCACCTGCTTTGCGAAGTGGCTGCAGGATGAGCTTTACCACTTTGACTTCCAGAGACACGTCAAGGCCATAGGAGTCATGATCGAGGTAACGCTCGGCCTCTAGCGCCACCAGGAGGTTGTGTGTCAGTAGTAGTGTCGCTCTGGTAATAAAGTTTGTATTTAACAGAGGCTGGAGAGTGAGAGCGACGCCACCATCAGCTGTCTGGACCTGATCCTGAAGTGGTTCACGCTGCGCTTCTTTGACACCAACACCACGGTGCTGATGAAGGTGCTGGAATATCTGAAGCTGCTGTTTGCCATGTTGAACGCAGAGAACTACCACCTGACTGAGTACGAGGCCAACTCCTTCATCCCCTACCTTATACTCAAGGTGAGCACCCATCTCTGAGGATCAGAACCACTGTAGAAGCTTTGTTTTCCTACCTGCTCACGTTTCATCTCTGACTTCAGGTCGGAGAGTCAAAGGACGGGGTTCGCAAAGACGTGCGGGCCATACTGACCATGCTGTGTAAAGTCTACCCAGCATCCAAGGTCTTCCCTTTGCTCATGGATGGAACTAAGTCCAAGAACTCCAAACAGAGAGCTGGTATGTCTCCACACACAACAAGCTCACCGGCTAAAGCTTCTCTAAGTCTCTTAAGCCACATCTCGGCCAAAACTGCTCCAGGAAGCAAAAAGGTTCCTTCAAACCATTGTTCGTCTGCGTTGAGGCAAATTAGCTGCTGCTAGAAGCTCGTCCACTCCAGTCCAGCAGATGGCGTTAATGCAGCAGACTATACAACCAGGACAGTAGATAAACTGGCTGAATGCTAAGTTTGCTCAACTTGCATCTTTTAAAAAAAACGTCATCATTACGCACTGCAGTTTCCAAATCCCTCCAAATATCATTCTCATGAAAAATACACAAGTGTCTGGACTTTGTTACCAGTTCCTCTTTCGTAGTCTTTCTGTAGCTCAGATACGTCGATGCAGTGATGAACAATAGAAACATGCACAGTAAACTCAAAGATTCTGACACTTTTGTATGTACAACCTGCTGAGTATAGACCTTTTGGGGTTGAAATGATTTCCCCAGAACTCAATTTAGACCCAGGTCCCTGTGATGGAATCACAAGGAGTCCCTTTGGTCAGAAAGCAGCTCATGATGAACAAGTGTTCTGACTGGTTGGTGTTGTTCCCTCCCGTCCTCAGAATGCCTGGAGGAGCTGGGCCTTTTGATAGAGGGCTACGGGATGAATGTATGCCAACCGGTTGCAGCCAAGGCTATGAAGGAGATTGCTATTCACATCGGTGACAGAGACACGTCCGTCCGCAACGCCGCCCTGAACACTGTGGTGGCCGTCTACAACGCCTGTGGGGAGCAGGTTTACAAACTGATTGGAAATGTAAGATGGAAGCCACATGTCCTGATATATATTTGATATTGATTTGAGGTCATGTCGCCGAGCCTTGCGATTTTAACTCGTTCTTACCCTCGTCCTTCTCCAGTTGTCAGAGAAAGACATGAGCATGCTGGAGGAGAGAATCAAGCGTTCAGCCAAGAAGGCCGCCGCAGCTCCGGCCAAGCCGAGTGCGGCGGAGAGAACTCAGAAGGAGCACCCGGCGAACCCCAACGCCACCTTCCTCCGGAAGCCGGCACAGGAAGACCCCAACAAGCTCAAGTAGGTTCCCTGGCTCTGGGCTGTGGGACGGTACGATACATGTGTGAATGGATCAAATGTCCTCAACACAAAACACATATTTAAGTGGTCAACATAATTCACAAAAACATGATTCATCCAAACCAACTTTTCCACTTGTTTTCACTGGCACGTTCTCATCCCGTCAACCAGTCTCCTCTTGAATCTGTCACATCTGTAACATCTGTAACCTGTTCACGCTGTGGACTGTTGTCATTTGAATGTTTGTTCTCATGACTAATCTGTCCCTCTCCTCTCACCCTGTCTTACTGAGTCACTGCATGTTCACACAGGCTCATGAATCCTGTCCTCTGTCCGTGAACCCAACCTCCAGTGAGTGTGAGGCTACATCCAGGCTATGGTTTTCATTTGAAAACGGATATTCCTGGCGTCCACAATACTTTTAGAGCCGCTAATACTCGCTGCTGGCCTCGTTTTAGAATGACCTCTTTCCAGACGAGAACAACCGGCGTTAGCCTCTGCCGCCCGTGTAGAACGCAGCGTGGTTAACACATTACAAGCCTTAATGCTGACCCTGCTGTCTTTGCCAACAGCTGTTCAGATGAATTCAGCATTTTTATAGGAAATACCTGCTCTTCCTTTTCCCATTGCTGCTTGTAGCCGAGCTCTTTCTATTTCCTGTTTACACCAGCTGCGGTGTCGTCCAGTGTATACGAGAGGTCACTTGATCTGCATCGTCAGGCACATTAGTGTGGACGTAGGATGGATGTAGCCTGAGTGTGTGACTGAGTGTGTGTGTGTTCTTTTGCTGGCTGGTTTTGCTGGCTGCCTGTCGTCTGCCTGTTTGTCTCTTAACCCTCCATCTTTCTTCCTGTGTGATTTCCTGCTCTCTCTCTGCTCTGCCTGCCTTCCTTATGGAGCAGAATAATGTATCGCACGTATAGGATGTGAGTACCTCTTTCTCCTCCTCTTCTTCCCTCTTCGTCGTTGTAGGAACTCCTGAATGCAAACTGTCAGTCTAACATCCATCATTCATAAGGATAGTGATCAGAAAGTTTGACCTTGTTCCCCGCTGTCATGTGGTCAGTAAAGCACCAGAGCTGCTGTCACGTTAATACGATTCATTCTTCCTCCCTCTTTACCTGTTGTCTTGTGCTGGGGTCCGACTACACATCACGTGTTCAGAGTCGTTAGTTCTTCCTGTGTTGAAGCCGAGAGACATGACGGACGACACGTTGCTCGTGGGCTGATGGACGATGACGTCCGAGATGAAATGACCGATAGCTTTGCCTGTTGCTCATTTAATCTTTTCCAAACCCACCTCATGCTCCACTCCTTCTAGACGAGGGTTTATTACGGGAGAGATCATGTAGTCTGACCCCGGCTGATTTGTGATCCCTGGATGTTCTGTACATCTGTACTGTAACCTTACCAGTCCAATGGATAAAAACATTTAAGCCAGTTAGAAGTTTTAATGGGTCACTATGCACCCACCTATATCCAAGCTTTTGTCAGCTGGGACTAGAGCCATGAGACACTGATTGATAATGTACTGTCCATCCAGCCAAGCCCGTCAGAACAGCCAGCACAGCGAGTCCTCCCACCCCTCCATCCCCAGGGAGTTCCAGTTGGACCTGGACATGATCGAGAGGGACCAGAGCCGAGTGTGTGAGATGCCGGACCTCGTCCAACACAAGCTGGACGAGCTGTTGGAGCCGATCATGATCCCCGAACCCAAGTGAGCCCGCTCGAGACACTGGAGCACGTTCAGAAGATGAAGCTTCAGAACCACAACAATGGATCTTTGATTTTGTGCTTTTGATTTCGTAGGATTCATTGCGTCTCTCCGCACTTCGATGAACTCCACAACAGCACGGCCTCCACCATCAACTTTGTCATCTCTCAGGTGGCCAGCGGGGACATTAACACCAGTATACAGGCCCTGGCACAGGTATCACACACAAACAACACACACAACACACACACACACACAGATCGATAGAGCTCTTACTCTGTCCTCATTCCCCCCCACAGATTGACGAGGTGCTGCGACAGGAGGACAAAGCCGAAGTCATGTCGGGACACATCGACCAGTTCCTCATCGCTACCTTCATGCAGCTGAGGCTCATCAACAGCACACACATGGCCGACGAGCGGCTGGACAAGAGAGACATCATCAAACTGTACAGCTGCATCATAGGAAACATGCTGTCTGTGAGTCAGGTGACGTGTCTGTAGCACTGACCCCCGGTGGCGAAGCTCAGGGTGAGGAGACGTTAACTTCTTTATTCCTCCCCGTCAGTTGTTCTCGATGGAGTCCCTCGCCAGAGAGGCGTCGATGGGCGTGTTGAAGGACCTGATGCACGGCGTGATCACACTGATGCTGGACCGCAGGGTGGAGGACATGGAGGACGGACAGCAGCTCATCAGATCCACCAACCTGCTGGTGATCAGAGTGCTGGAGAAGTCTCAGCAGACCAATATGATCAGGTTCGTGTGAAAAGGCAAATCAAATTCATTTAGATCAAATTCCGCAGCAGTGGCTCTTTGATCTCAACCTGTGGATGTGCCTCCTCCTGCGTCTCCGCAGCGCTCTGCTGGTTTTGCTTCAGGACAGTTTGGTCACGACGGCCGGTCCTCCCAAGTTCTCTGAGCTGGTCATGAAGGTGAGACCATCGCAGCACACAGCGCCTCACACGTCCGTCCCAGTGGATTATCACGTCTGACTCCCTCTCCTGTGTGTGTGTGTTCAGTGTCTGTGGAGGATGACTCGCCATCTCCCAGAGACCATCGACAGCATCAACCTGGATCGGATCTTACTGGATGTCCACAACTTCATGAAGGTGTTTCCCAAAGAGAAGCTCAAGCAGCTGAAGAATGACGTCCCACACAGAACCCTGAAGACGCTGCTACACACACTCTGCAAGCTCACTGGGCCCCAGGTAACAAACAGATCCTGGTCAGAGTGACTCTTCACTTCATTCAGCTCCCGGTTTTGATCTATTCATTATACTAACGTCTTGATGAACAGATCCTGGACCACCTGTCGATGATAGAGAATCGTAATGAGTCGGAGCTGGAGGCCCATCTGAGGCAGGTGGTCAAACCTTCTGGAAACCTGTCGGGACCCAAGAGCGACCGAGGCAACGAGAAGGGCGGTCTGCGCACGGTGAGCGGCACGAGCCCAGAACGATTTAATCGCTCGCTCTCCTCTTCAGGATGTGTCACCTGACTTTGTCCTTTGTTTCCTTCTCAGGATGAACGAATGTCGAAGGCGAAGGTCAGTGACATTCTGTCTGAAATCTTCAAGAAGATCGGCTCCAAGGAAAATACTAAAGAGGTCTGTTCAGCTGCTTTCTTAAATTCCTTTAGTGCACAATGTGCTGCAGTTTAAAGTTTCCTCCTCAGACACCGAACAACAAAGAGCCCGGCAGACGGAAGTCATGTGTCTTCTTCTTCTTCTTCTCAGGGTTTGACCGAGTTGTACGAGTACAAACAGAAATACTCGGACGCCGACCTGGAGCCCTTCCTGAAAAACACGTCCCAGTTCTTCCAGAGCTACGTGGAGAGAGGCCTTCGCATGATCGACTCTGAACGAGAAGGCAAGTCACCCATCCAAACGTCGGCAGGTACGACCGGAAGCTGTCGCTGCGGGTTGGAAGTCAGGAGGAGGAGGAGGAGGAAGTCGAGAATGTGTTGTAACACTGGTGTGTGTCTTCCTGTGTGTGTCTGCAGTGATCCCTCAGCACGGCGTGGACTCCAGTCTGACCAGCAACAACGAAGAACTGAAACCAGCTGTTTACTACGAGAGACTGAAGATCCTCAGACAGAGACAAGGGCTGGAAAACACCTCCAGGGTTAGTTCACTCACACACTCACTCCTCCAGTGGTGTGTGTGTGAGCATCATTAAACTTAATATTTGGTTGAGTATTGTATGTACCCAATAGAAGCCAACACTCATCTTCCTCTCCCCTGCAGCAGGGCGGCGGAGGAGTCGAGGACGAGCCTCAGCAGCGACCTCCCATCTCCTCGCTGCTGTCGTCCAAGCCGTCGGTGGCGTCCTCCACCGACATGCTGCACAGCAAGCTGTCTCAGCTCAAAGAGTCCAGAGAGATGTACCAGCAGGAACACAACGCACACTCCAACTCCCCGTCCAACACGCACACACGCTCGGCCTCGCCGGCGGCCAACCTGGACGACCTCAAGAAACGTCTGGAGCGGATAAAGAGCAACCGGCAGTGAGGAGCGCCGCCTCGCGTCACCTGCGACGCCCGTGGAGTTCAGTTGGTGGCAGAACACACACCAACCTCCTCTAACTCCCGCTGTGTTCACATTCTCATGCTGGTAGAAAACACTTGGAGACAAACGCCCCAGAAATCTGTCACAAAAAAAACAAACGCACCCTCGAATTTGATCCTGACTCCGCCCACTGTGCCTGTATGTCATTACAAATCAAACGCACCCTCATCTGATTGTGGACGAGCACATTCAGATTGAACACACACACACACAGACACACACACACACACACACACTGCAGAAAACTATCCAAGTGTTTTTAGCTCCAATTCAAGTGTTTTATTTATCGTCGAGTCATTTTCTTTTAGCTGTTAACCATCAGGACCTCGTCCGTCACCTTCTTCTCTCCTGTCGACACCTAAACAACCACGTAGTGAACTTAACCCCCCCCCCCCCCCCCCCCTGTTTTAGTATCACGACACCGCGTGTCTGTACATAATTAAAAGGTCGTTAACCACTTAACTGTTAATGAACCGCTTCACTTGTGGTTACAGGTAAAAAAAACAAAACTGTAAAGGAACGTTTCCTTCTTCCTGTTTGAACGTGACGCTCCACGTTGCTGCGGAGTTTGGACGGAGAAGTCCGACTTGTAGTTGTGTAAATGCAGCGCGGGGCCGCCCCCTGGTGGCTGAGCCCTCAACACTCGTGCACTGTCATGGTGATTTCAGCTGAAGGTTTGAAATCATGTCGGAAAGGTCACGTTTCCTTTCTGTTTGCGTCCGTGAAGAGAAAACAGCACACAGGGAAAACGGGGCTCGGCGCTCCAGCACTTAATTGAAATCAATACAAGTGTCTGATTTTTATCCTTTTCAGTCCCAGTTAACGTTCTTATACAGCAACAAGGCCTCTGAGTGACCGGGTCCGGGACCGACCCGGTTCCAAAGCCCCCGCTGCTTGTTCGATGTCGAGGGAGAATCTTTGTTAGGAAACCAGTTTATTTGTGAACAGAATGTCGTGGCCTTCTAGTGAAGCTGATTGTGTGAAGTCGGTGGTTTGAGGGTTTTCCTTCCTTCAGAGAAAAAGATTCCCCCCCCGGGATCGGCGGCGGCGTTTGGTCATGAATTAAAAACCTCCCGACTTTCACCGGTGCGTCTCGAACCGACCTCTTCTCCCGACGCGCTGCTTCGTTCAGGAAGACGCAGCCGAGCCGCGTGCAGCTGTGACTCGTGTGTTGGACGTGCTGTCGGTTGACGTTTGGCTGTAAATACTGTATGTATCCTCATTAACACCCCCCCCCCCCCTCCGTTATTTAACATGGAACCGGACTGTAGAGCCAACATGGCCGCCACTGTAAAGCTCATCAACCAAACGTGTGTATGTCAGCGGCTCTCGTCCATCTGAAGGAACCTCCCTGTGTGTTAAGGAGCATGGCATGAAGGCAGTTTTTCATTTTCTCATGTAAATAAAGTTTGCATTAACAAAGCTGCTGTTTTAACTCAGTCATTGTTTTACTCTGATGACGGCGACGCCCTCAGAAAAGGAAAAAGCATAAATAACATTGTTTTTGTATTTAATTCTCAGTACTCGTCTTTCATTGTTGCTCTCAGCTTTCCTTGTATAATCCATAGTGGAAAACGGCAATAAAGTCTTGTTTTTTTTTTTTAACAATCCTTCACGTTTGATCACTTTATTTATTTTATACATGAATATTAAACATCTGCGTCTCGTTCATCTGTTTCCTGTGATTTACAGCAGTGAACTGTCAGTGCTGCGTTGGACTGATCCAGGTAAACAAAGATGGACGACACGTCTTCATTATCATATATAATAATATCCTCGATGATCTTGAGTCTGTGCAGTGATGGTCGGGGGAGTTGTGGGTTTAAATTCATATGATATTAAAAACCATCTCCACTCCATGTTCATCAAGTAACTAATTAAAACCAAACTTATCAGAAACTTGAACAAACAGTGTAAAAAGACTAAAATCACAAACATGTATTTGTTTGAAAGTTGCAACGTGTTCGTGTTCTTTCCCGTTAAATATTTCTACAATCAAATATTCTGCAGATAAAGAATTTGAACAGTTTAGTTTCTGCTCCACATCAAGATCAAGACATTCGCAGAGTTTCTGATGAATTCAACAACGTGAGACTTTTGTACGATTTATTTAAGAAAATATAGAGAATACAAATATGTAGGGAAAGAAAAAATTTGTACATGAAAGTGTTAAACATTTAAATCTACAAATATTAAATCTAAAAGCGCTCAGTGTACCTTCTGTACTGTATGTAGATGCACTGAGGTTCATATAGATGTGAAACAAACACTGTACAGGAACATGGCACCGGGGAGAAACCGCTGTGGACAAGGCACATCTGGATCGGACCTCCACTCACATCTTCTTAAGTCTCGGACAGTTTCTCTTTATCGTGGAGGGTTTTATAAAAATCTTTACGAGACGTTGATTTCTTCACCGTCCGACTCCGAGAGCTCCGACTGTTTACTGGACTCTGACGGAGACGAGGGGCTGTGATGGTGATGATGATGGTGGTGACGACTGTGGTGGTGCAGATGTGACTCCTGGCTGTCGGGTGTGGTTCTGTCGAGCCGGTGGCAGCAGGTGGCGCTGCCGACGTCGGTGAGGTCGGGGTGCGGGTTGGTCTTGGTGGGGAGGGTCTGCTGGCGGCAGCCGCCGGTCGACAGCAGCTCCCGCTCCTTCGAGTTTCTCCATTTCATCCTGCGGTTCTGAAACCAGATCTTCACCTGCACAGGAGAAGAGAAACGTCAGTGACTCTGTTCACAGAAAATATCCCAACAAGTTTTAAATCCACAATTAAAGAGCAACAGGTCAAAAACCAACAACTGGACTGAATGAAATCCTGTTTACCTGCGAGTCCTTGAGACCCAGTTTACCGGCGAGTTTCTTCCGGTCCGGTTTGCTGATGTATTTCTGTTTCTGGAAGGTTCTCTCTAGCGCCTTCCTCTGGAGGTCGGAGAACACGGCCCGCCGCAGCATGCCCCTCCTGGGCTTCCCTCTGGGGGCCAGGGGCCAGGAGAACGTTCCCGGGACGGGGATCACGGAGGAGGAGGCTGGAGGGGAAAAACATGGGAGAAGAGATTTAATATCCAGCAACATCTGGATGTAACTCATGGACTGTAACTCCTCCCACTGTCCAGGTCGCTGCCATCTTGCTCTTCTGACGTCATTTGGAATTAAAGTAAACGATAAATACATTTTTCTCAATTTTAGGTCGTTCTTATCATCGTTTGTTCAAATGTTCATGTTTCTGATGAGTTTCGTTTTAATTGCTTATTTGATGATATAAAAAACGGGCTGAAACGTCATGATTGACAGCTGAGACCGACTCACGACTGGTGGAAGTGGACACGTGTCCTCCGTCTTTACTTACACCACAAACTCTTTTTTAACAATTTAGCAAACACACAAATCTTTCAAACGCTCCGATTAACTCTAAACTTGTGTATTTAAAAAGGGGTGAAAACGTTATTTGTGTGTCCTTCCTGTTTCTGCCTCCCTGACGCCGCCCACGACAAACTGCCTCGGCCTGAAAGTCGATATCTAAAAGCCCCAATTTGTCGAGCGCTGGAAACAGAGCCTATGCTAATAAGACGGCTCCGCTCACACAGCCTCTAATGGAGCATGAAGCTGGATTGTTAAAGGCTGCAAATCGGCTGCAGGAAGGCGATTGTGTTGGAATGAATTGAGTTGAACAGGCCGCTCTATTACAGGCCCATTACAGAGGGGTCAGAACAAGGCGGGGGCTCCAGAGGTCAGAGACGCTCGGTGTCATGCACCTGATGGAACAGATTATTCCACTTAGAGAAATAAAAACACTGATTCCAGTTTGAATCGTTGATGAATGTGCCGCTCGATATCGGGGGGGATACATAAACGGGGAATCCAGGTTCAACCCTGTGAAATCGATCCTGTGAGTGACATTGTTAACTCAAACCTTCAGGATGTGTGTGTGTGAGTGTGTGTGTGTGTGTGTGTGTGTGTGTGTGCGTGTGTGTGTGTGTGTGTGTGTGGTTGTGGCTCCCATTGGTCACGGTGCTGGGAGCTTTGTGGGCAGGCCGAGGGGCTTGGTGGGAAACGACGGCGCGTGAAG
>CM031674.1:1505429-1515429 GCA_006182925.3 Reinhardtius hippoglossoides
GAAAGAAAGAAATTAAAAGTCTATTTTTTACATCTGTTTAATACAGTGTTTTTTATAGAACAATAATATAAAGGGAACAGATGATTACTCTGCAAACATGATAAATTAATAATCACATATTCAGACGTCATATCTTCCGTCAGGCTCCTGCTGCAAAGGTCTAAAACCCACATTCAACAATAGAACACATTATTTATTATTTCATTTAACTGAGTCCGTCATCTATACACATGAATCTCATTGAGCTTTAATCTTCTAAACTGTTTGTCTTCCGCGTGTTGTTAAATCCATCCTGATGAATTGATCTGCATGTCGGACAAAAGAAACCCGTCGTTAAAATGTGCGGCGGATTTGCAGAGTGTCGACCCTGCGGGGGAAATATGATACCTTAACCAAAACCCCTCTCACGGAGCGAGAGAGAGAAATTGTTTTGCGTTCAAAGCATTTTATTCCTCCAGAAAATCCCTCTATTGTATTGAAGTGGAGCAGATGGTTCTCTGGGAGGGAATATGGGAATCGGCAGAACTAATTTCACCTCCTGATCTGAAGGACGGACCGGCCCGCTGCTCGATCCTTAACCAGCACAACAGCTGTTGGTGAATTAAACCAGTTAAGACTCATTTTAAAGCCATTAGCCTCTTGAAGTCTTACAACATCAACCCTCCCCACTAACTCCCTGAATTGATTACTGGTACAAAGAGGGAAAACAACCAGTAACGAGTTAAGACTCATGTCAAAGCTCTGAGCCTCCAGGTCTTAACGAACATTCAACAAAACACATTCAACAAAACGCTCTCACGAAACCACAACAACTGGAAAACACTCGTCACTGAAAGCTCGAGACGCACGGACGTCGCCAGAGGCTGATTAGAGTCTCACAGGAAACCGAGTCCTGTGTTTACATTCAATTAAAACTTAAAAGATGGACAATCGTTTTGTGCACATTATTTCGGGCATGTGTTGTTGTGTTATTAAGATTGAATTCCAGCTTTTAAGTCTAAATAAAACCTTAGTTTGTGTTAGATGTGCGCTGCCCTCAAAGTTTGTTTAATGCGAAGACATAAGGACAGAGAGGATCAGCCCCTGTTGTCAACGTGTGTTTGTAATGTTGTGTTGCAGCGGTGCAGAGTGAAGTTAGTAAACCTTGTGTTCATCCTACCTGGTTTATCTGCACTGAAGATTTAATGCTCCATTTTTTTCATCACATGAAACTGAATTTTCTTCACGTGTGTGGTTTAAATATGAGTTTGACTGATTCACTGAGCTGTCTGTTGTTTTAGAGTCTGTGGAACAACCGACACAATCTTCAGACACAAGTTCGAACTTTTCAAAATAAAAGATCTGTAGATTATCCGAGGACGTAGAAGAAGACAGGTCCAACTCCACAGACTGACCGTTAGCACAGACACACACACACACACACACACACACACACACACACACACACACACACACACACACACACACAGACACACACACACACACAAACTGTGACAGAGCGCTGGTCCGCTGTTTATTACATTTTTATTAATATTGAATGTATTGATGTAATTTCTCTGCCTCTTACAACTCACAGGCCAAAGTGTGAGGTCGATTAGATTTGCGAGTTTCAGTTGACGACATGTGTTCCAGCTACAGACGGACAGAAATCTGTGGAACTAGTCGGGAGATGAAGTTACAATCTAACGCAAAACGATCTTCTGACAAATGTCCCCACAACTCGTGGACTCGAGCCGTCAGAAGATTCCGAGGTTGTGAACAGGAGGAGTTCAGTGTCGCCGCCAAGAAACTTGTATTAAAGGATTTTTAGTTTTTCAGAGCAGTGACAAATTAAGCACAAAGTAAATCTGTTATAAAATGAATATCCACAATATCAAAATGAAGTAATAAACTTAGTTGTAGACTGACTTCAATAAAAACACCTGTGAGCCTGTTCCCATGCTGAGCTCCTCCCGAACAACTGTGTCCATCCGACCTGGTTTACACACACGTGTGATCATCTGACAGTTTACAAACAGAAAAGTAAAATATGTCTGTGATGGAGACTCATTAGAGTGATCAGGGATTATTGTAAAAAGGGGGAATATTCTTTGTAAATCCTAGCCATAGTTGTCTCTTCTCTCTCCTCCTTCTCTTCTCCTTCTGTCTCTGGTTCTTCCTCTCTCTCTCTCTCTCTGTCTTCTGTTTCTCTATCTCTCCTCCTCTCTCTCTCTCTCTCCTCTCTTCTCTCTCTCTTCTCTTCTTTGTCTCTTCTCCCTCTCTCTCTTTCTCTCCCTCTCTCTTTCTCCTCTCTCCCTCTCTCTCTCTCCTCTCTCTCTCTCTCTTCTCTCTCTTTTCTCTTCTCCTCTCTGTCTTCTCCTCTCCTCTCTTCTCTCTCTCCCTCTCTCTCTCTCTCTCTCTCTTCTCTCCTCTCGTCTCTCTCGCTCTCTGTCTCTCGTCTTTCTCTCTCTGTCTCTCTGCTCTCTGTCTCTCGCTCTCGCTATGCTCTCTCGCTCTCTGTCCTCTTTTGTCTCTCTCGCTTCTGGCCTCTTCTGCTCTCTGCTCTCTCGCTCTCTGCGCCTCTCTGTCTTCTCTGCCCCTCTCTGTCTCTCTTTGTCTCTTGGTCTCTCGCTTGTTCTGTCTTTTGACTCTCTCGCTCTCTTCTCTCTGTCCTCTGACTCTCTCCGCTCTTCTCTCTCTTCTCTCTATCCGCTCTCTCTCTCTCTCCTTCTCTCTCTTTCTCCCCCTTCTCTCTCTCTTCTCTGCTTGTCCCTCCTCTACTCTTTTTCTTCTCTCTGCTCTCTCTTTTTCTTCTCTCTCTGTTTCTCTTTCTCTCTTTCTCTCTGACCTCTCTTTTCCTCTCCTCTTCCTCCTCTCTCTTACTCTCTCTCGCTCTCTTCTCTCTCTCGCTCTCTCTCTCTCTCGCTCTCTCGCTCTCTGCCTCTCTCTCGCTCTCTCGCTCTCTGCCTCCCTCGCTCTCTGCCTCTCTCTCGCTCTCTCGCTCTCGCTCTCTCTCGCTCTCTGCCTCTCTCGGCCGGAGCATCTGTTTCCAGGCGCTGTGGAACCGAGTGGATTAGTGGAGGCCTTCAGTGTCGGAGCGAAGCGACAAGCATTAAAGCCATATTAACTTTCCATTAAACATCACCTCACTGTGTTGAGAGGGAGGCACAAGCCCTGGGATAAAGCCCCTGTGTGTGTGTGTGTGTGTGTGTGTGTGTGTGTGTGTGTGTGTGTGTGTGTGTGTGTGTGTGTGTGTGTGTGTAGTTTCTTTTGGCGCTGGAAAAGAACAATAACACTGAATGAATAATTACTGACTGACGCTCTGCCGTCAAACTGCAAATATCTTTTTAAAAACAGTTTCTGGAGAATCTGCGAGTTTCATGAGAAGATTCGTTTTTTTCATTGATCTGAAAACCGATGAAAATCAAGGATGTTTAACACATTAATTAACTTGTACGGTCGGAAGAGAATCGTCATAATATTCACATCTAATGTGCAGATGATATTAATGTTACCTCCGACTCATTGTTTTGGTTTGTTGGCTCCACTAACATGGAGGAGATGATAGTTATGCTGCAGCCAGCCACCAGGGGGCGATCAAGATGTTACCCGATATATACACTAACACTGACCTTGCTGACTTTTCACGTGACGCCACCTTCAGGTCAAACGTTTGTCAAATAATTAATTATGACCAAATAGCAGCGACACCCTTCGCCTCAGCCGTCGTCGTTTCCACTTAGCGGACGATATAATCAAGCGAACGTGCTGCGATGACATTGAGCTACGAGCCGTCAGCGATTAGTCCGTGTTGCTGACGAACATGAGCAATCTGTCGCCCGGTGTCCCCGTCGCAGCCTCGGCACACCGGTGCCACAGAGCACGCTCATTGAATCCTCATTAGCGGTGGATTGGTCATGGGAGCTCAAAGCTACGCATGGCTGTGCTAACAATCTTCCCCATTATACCGGCTTCCATTCTTACATTCAGCCGCCATTCTGCTCTAATCTCATCTGAGTCTCATAACGTTCAGCGGCCCTTCAGCGGGAGGCTTAAAGCACCTGGCAGGTTGTTTAGAGGGGAGCTTGTAAATGCCTGTGGTTAAAATAGGCTCCGGGGCCCAAACACAAGCCGAGCGGTGCTGGGGCCGAAGGGGGGGGGGGGGGGGGGGGGGGCCCCGATGTGGTTGTCAAGTCGAGTTTGCGTTTGGGTTTTGTCAGTGTTGTGGGGGAGAGAGAAAGTGACCCAGTGCTCACACCAACCTGTTGCTCACCGTACCTCCGTGGGGTTTTCTCATGCTCTTCGGAGGAAGCTTTGGACTGAGCGTCATCTCGGAACCGCAGGAAGCCGCAGGAAACCGCAGGAAACCGCAGGAAACCGCAGGAAGCCGCAGGAAGCCGCAGGAAACCGCAGGAAGCCGCAGGAAGCCGCAGGAAGCCGCAGGAAACCACGGTGCACGGTGCGGAGTAATCCCAGAAAAAACCCCCAAGAAGAAACCGCAGGAATTCTTTTGTGCCAAGTGGGGATGACACTACACGGGATATATAATATGAATATATCAGCGTATAATAATTGTCAGAATTTACACGCTAGACGATTTGGCCCGAACGTACGACAACACACTTTCACAGTCGTGATTCCAGAGACTTGGAATCTCACAGAAACTCGTGTGATCAAACTTCAGAAGAAAAACAAACATGCCCCACTAACATCTGGGCTTCTTCTGCAATGCTCCGCAGTGGACACGGGATTGAATCGGCTCCGGCTCCGATCGGCAGCGATGGATGAAATACAACGACTGCTGAACGGTTCAAACTCCTTCCGGACAAATGAATTATGGTTAAACTTTGTTCAAATCACAAACGATTCAAATTCTGAAAAGAGCCACAGTGGATACTCGTTCATCTTAGAATATATTTTGTTGATCTTATATGTGTTTTATTATAAGGAACGAAAGAGACGACGAATGAGAAACCGTGAAGAAAATGTTGTCGGAGCAAATCCAGTTAGAAATGCACAAACATCTTATTGTCATTCCACCGTCAGAATTCCTCCACATCCAGATTCCTGTGTTGCTGCTGATATTATTATCATGTCTTCATGCCGCTGCTGGCTTCAGGCCTGCGGCTCGTTCACAGGGATTCGGCTAAATGTCGGGGGTGCACACAGAGCCTGGGGAAGCAGCTCGTCCCAGGGCCTGCGCTAAGCCGGGCTGACGGGTTCAGCTCAGGGTTGAGGGCAGGGACTCGGAGCTCGCCGAGGTGACGGGACCAAGGTTAGCGCCGGGCTTAGAGATGAATACGGCCAGTCTTATTTCTGAGGTGGGCTGAATGCAAGGACGCCAGCGCAGCACCGCTCAGCTAGCAGGTATTGAGCAGTGCCACGCCACATAATTGGATTGAATGCCAGCCATGGTATTTATGTCACTTCTCATCTTGTCAATCCCATAACAGGCATGGCAACGGCGTGGGGATCTCCCATGGTGACGGGACTTTGCCTTATTCAGATAGAAAGGAGAAAAAAGAGCCAAGCCTCATTTAATTCACGTTTAATTCTCACTCAAACCGTTTTAAGGGCTGATGTTATTTGCATAACAGGGAAAAAGGGACTCTGCGGGCCTTTCCAGTGTGTGTGTGTCTGTGTGTGTGTGTGAGACAGAACAGGAACAGTGTTGTAATTGAGAGTGTATAGTAGGCTTATATATGCATACGCTGAGGGACAAGCGTTCTCACACGGATCAGCAGACAGAGAGATCCTGTTGCAGGACACTCATGCGTACCGCTGTTTATACGCGGATTCAAATCGTTTATGTGACGGCATTTCTGCGCAGCGTGAAGCGGGTACATGTCCCCACGTTGGACGTCCTGCAAACACAAAACTACTTTCTTTTAAATCAATGTGAGATTCATTTGAAAAACGGTCCCTTTCACGTGTTTACCGGCGAATTTGCAAGTTCAATCTCCGAACTTAGCTCTGAATAGAAGCTTCAGAACAGAGACGGGTTTGTGAGGCTTTGGGAAAATCAGTCGTTAGATTCATGCAGAATATAGAACATAAAACACTTTTATTTTTTGGGAGTGAAGTCGCTGTGACATATCTTATCATCATATTCACCCAAAAGAAAACATTAGTGTGAAATGACAGTTGAAGCTAACGCGAGGGAACAAAAGTCAACACGTTCTTTACTCTAATAAAAATACAGATACTTGTGTTTAAAGTGACTCAAGTAAAAGTAGAAATACTGGTTCAACATCTTTCCTCAAGTACAAGTACAAGTACAAGTACAAGTACAGGCTCTGAAATGTAGTCAAAGTATAAAAGTGAAAGTTTCCCTCTGAAGATCGTTTCTCTCATGTCACATTAAAATAGTTCAAAGTTCTGACTTCACATCAAATAAAAACTAACAGCAGGTAAAGCAAGACAAGATTTGTGAGCATTAAAATTCTCTCCCTCTCTCGTCTGTTACGTTGTGTTACTTTGTGTTACGTTGTGTTACTTTGTGTTACGTGATAGATACACAACAAGGAATCGTCCTTTCTGTGTTATTGTGACTGCGTTTGATCTGTGCAGAAGATGGAAGCCGACACATCTTGATCGCCCCCTGGTGGCTGGCTGCGGTACAGATCATAAACCCTACCTCCTCCATGTTAGCAGATGGACCAAACTAACTAGATGGACCAAACTAAAAATGTGTTAAATGATTTTTTCTCAGAGATGGTTTCGATAGTTCTTATCACTCTGATGTGTATTAAAGTGTTTCTGATAAGTTTGGTTTTAATTTGTTATTTGATGATATGCAAAATGGGCTGAGACGTCCTGATTGACAGCTGGGACTGACTTGTGATTGGTCCGGTGGAAGAGTGACAGTGACCGCCCACTTGTGGAACTACACATCCCATAAACCATTGCAGATGATTCTTTTCCCATCGACTTGCAGCTGCTTCCTCTTGAACTGGTCTTTTATGTTTATTGTTTTTCATGATCGTAGCCAAAATCCTTCTCACAGTTGTGATTAACATTTCCATGGTAACAGTGAGCTCCACCAATCAGGATCGTCGCTTTTACTGAGGATTGTGGGTAGTGTCTTACGTCTCCCGGACATTGTGCATTTAACACTTTAAAACTCTTGAAACTCAGTTGCTATGATACAGATTATAACATCTCATAGCCTGAGGTGCGTCTACCTAGGATGGTTAAAACATTATGACTGATAATCTCTATTCAGAAAATGAATGATGGAACTTTTTTTTAACTTTTAGTATGAATGATTTATAATATGAGGTTTTATGATGAGGAAAGTGACTCGATCTCAAGGGAAATTCAATCAGACGTGCAACATGTGGACCTGCATTAGACTTATTAACAAGAAAGCAAAATACTTTATTAAGTAATTAGAATGTGTTAAATCACCAAAGTAATTTAAATATCAACCCTGACTTCACAAATCAAATAAACTAAACTATATTTCCTAACAAGTGAAACTATCTAATTCTAGTTTTGAATATTGTGGTTTGTTCTTATTTCAGTTTGAAAATTATGCTCATAAGACAAAATGAGTAAAACAGCAGGTCAAACTTTCTCTCAGGACATAATCCTTCTTTTGTCTTGCAGCCACACAACTTTCCTTTTATCTCCTCTGGACTCGATTTCAAACGCATTTCACAAACTTTATTTCTATTGTTACGGATGTTCAGCTTGTACTTTTATTTGTTTTGTAATTAAGACAATAGATTTGAATTTAATCACCAACTGAAAATTGGCAAATAAAAGTGACACAGAGAACAAACGGGGTTTTTAATATTACTAAGTATAATGTTTCATTTTTCCTTCTGTTTTTCGGTCCCTGAGCTTCTCTGGTTTTCTGTAGAGCTGTAAAACGTGGAGCGTCCTGCCGCCCTCCTGCTCTCGGGACTAATCCCTGGTTCAACCTTTGATTTTAACTTGGTCTTTCTCTCTTGATCCCACCGTCTGCCGGAGCGCCGAGCGAGGACTGAGAGCGGAGAGGGATAAAGTGACTAATCAGCTTCCTGCTGCTTCTCTCTTCATGTTCTTTGTTGGCTTTCGGCCCTTTAGCCTGTCTCTTTGCTACCTGCATGCGGACACACAAACGCACACAGGCACTTGTTATGATATGCGCCGACTACACATGCATGTGCGTATGTGTGGTTTGATCTGGTTCCCTGGTGGACGCCATTGTGCCGGGGCAGGAAACGGCTAATCCAGTCGGACCCGACCCAGTCAGGGATCTGTCGCTCACATAATCAAACTGGCAGGAGCTCTGCTATGGGAAAGAGGAATAAATACAAATCTATCTCACATCTGCAGGGGCGGACTCATGCTCTCTGAGGGTCAGGGGCAAAAGAACTACAAGAGGGCTCCTGATGAATGTACCATCCGCAGAGAACGGTGATTTTACAACTAAGTCTTTATTTAGATGAATGTTTCGTGACTCAGAGTTTGAGGAAATGATGAACCTAACTACTGATTCCACTCGTCTGTCTGTGTGGAACACGTCATGAGAACAGATCAGACTCAGCATTCATGTGTATTCTTGGTGGCACAAAGAAGAGCAGTGTTGAATTTGGTTCGACACAAGATATGTTTAATATGAATAAACTTTGAATAAACAGACAAAAGGTCAAAAGGTTCAAAATGTGGTCTTCTGTGTCCTCGGCCAAACAGCAGCTGTGGTCGGTAACTGGTAAAAACATCTGTCCCAGATCATTTAGATAATCAGACTGAACCAAACATTCACAGGTGATGATCTCTATCATGATTCAACTTTCATAGAATCACTTTCTCTACAAGGTACACACAACAGCTTCAGTGCAGACAAACCAGGCAGGATGAACACAAAGTGTTTCTATCTGTTCATAAAAAGCTCTGCACACAAACAATAAGAGTTTGAGGACGACTCACTACTGACGAGGAATAATTCTGAAGTATCAACACAGGACGAGAGAACACAACATTACAGACACACACGTTCACAACAGGAAACACAAGATGATGCAAAGAGACACGATAACAAGTAAACACACAACATGTGTTCGTCAGCGACTGGGTCGATAAGAAAAAACTTTGACAAAGTGTTGATCTAAAGGAAGGAGATGAAACGATCTCAAGGTGGAGTCTCTTTTCTCTTCTTGTTGTGGCCAGAACTCAAAGTGCAGATATTCAAATGTGTAAAATCACATTTAAATTTCCTTTCGGAGAAAAACAAACACACGTTTCTCGTTACAAGACGACGACACAGTCCGACACAAACTCGGCCATTGATGGGACAACAGACGTGTCCTCTTGACTCAAAGGACCGAATCCAGAGCTGCACGTTTTCATTTGCTGTTTGAAAACTGTGTCCGGCGATTCTCATACAGCGAACGTGCACGAACGCACACGTGCACACACACCAGATTACGGTCATGGCGCCCAGCGTGAGAGCCATTCATGCTACTTCCTGTTTCAGCTTTGTTTGATAATTTCACATGGACTAAAGTCAGCACACACACACACACGCACACGCACACGCACACACACACACGCACGCACGCACACACACACACACACACACACACACACACCTAGAATAAAGGAACAGCCAGGAGGATATCCCCATTTCTTCCATATCAGGGATCCTTTGAAAACGTCGACCCGCAGCTGAATGAGAGGTTTCATTGAAGCCATTCACCTCAATGTTCCTCGGTGAGAGTTCAGAGGAACTCACGTTTGTCTTTGTGTCGCGTCAGCAGACGAATCGTTTCCATCTCACGTGAACAGCAGAGGAACTTCGTCCGACAGATTCACGACACTTCTCTTCTCTCTCATGTGACTCACTGAGGTTGTTTGTTGCCTTTTTACTTTTCTAATTTCAGTTTTTCAGTTTTTATCTTGAAACTAAATCCTCCATGTTGCTTTAATAATCTCTTGTATAATGTTAAAATCCTACGGTTTTTAAATTCTGGCCACTACTTTATATAAATCAACTTTATAAAAGTATTTCAATTTACTTGTTTACTCCAAT
>CM031674.1:1520429-1590429 GCA_006182925.3 Reinhardtius hippoglossoides
TGGTGCAGGAACATGTATAAACATGGGGTCCTGCCCCCCCCCCCCCCCCCGCCCCCCCTGGGTGTGTTAAATGGGTTAAAGAGTCGGTGTCGTGCACGGAGCAGCAGTGTGTGTCCTGGTCAGCGTGCACGGAGCAGCAGTGTGTGTCCTGGTCAGCGTGCACGGATAAAGGCTCCATATGCTACTGGTCAGTGAGCTCCAGCCCCCGGCCGGGAGGGACGGCCGCCTGCCAATCAAACACAACAACAGGGAGGAGTCAGCTGCTCGAGAGGAACAAGCTCAGACTGTTTGTGTTAAAGTTGATTTATTAAGATTCAAACAAACCTCTGATCGTGTTTCTGTGATCAGACTCCAGGTTGAACTCCCGATTGGAGTCAGGTCGCAGTCTTTAATCCAGGGCTTCACAAAATAAAAGAAACTGGACGACGGTAGGAACCATTACTGCTCTTTACAGAACTTTAATGACGGAAGTATTCAGCGGCCAATTCACCAAAATATCGGACTTTTCATGAACAAAATAAAACCCGCGCGGCAGCAGCAGACCTCGTCCAATCCAAACCAACGAGGCAGAAACACCATGTTGTCATTAGAGGCGTGTGATTGGTGACAGGAAGGACATGTTGTCGAGGGCGAGACGCGACCCGGAGAAACTCCCCCGGATCCGAGCGCCCTTCTAGTTGAAATAGGTCTTTCCCTCCAGGACGGTGCCACCGGGCCTATCCCTGTTGTCCCTCCTCTCTCTGAGGCCCATTAGAATCAAATGGAATGTAAATTGTTTCATCACGAACCCTCTCAGCGTAGTTAAGTCATCAATGTGAGTTTCCAGCGCCTCCATGTGCTTCATTTCCAAGCACTCGTATTAATCTTTTGTGAAAACACTTGAGCGTCCCCGCTTGTCCGTGTGCACGCTGGACTTGTGTTTCCTTTCAGCTGCTGAGAGAAGTCATTCAGCGACCATCATTCACTCAAACCGCTCGGCCACAATGCCGCTCCGCCGCAAATCAAAGCCTCTTAATGATCCCATTCTGCCACGCTGAATCTGATCCATGTGTAATTCTTTGGGAAGCTTTTGGCACATTTGATGAGGAGATTAGAAGAAACAGAAAATCGGTGGAAGATGAAAAAAGGGGGAAAAGGAGAATAGTGGCTTTTCAGGGTGTTTACAGATTTCAGTTGTGTCCCGGGTGTTGAGCGCCGGGTGTGTGGTCGACGCCTTCAAGTGCCACTTCACCGTCACATAGGACCTGAGCTCTGATCTGCTGAGATCTTTTCTGTGGACCCGTGTTTTAAAGCCGGTGTTCTCCGAGTTATAATATCTGTGTTATGTCACGTTAAAGGAATTTCAGAAGGATTGGAACCAGCAGCTAATAACAGACCTGCCCGGTGGGAATAAAGCACCAAACCACCAAGAATCATCCAGAAACTCAGATCCTTCCCATGACCCAGCGGCGCCGGGTCTCGACCCGCTGGATGGTCTGATCGCTTGACCTCAATTTGCACTTCAGACTCACAGCAAAATAAAAAAGCACAGAAACACAGAAAGTGGTTTCAAAGAAAAGCGGCGATTTCCAAATCCCCTCGATCTGAACCCAGCGTGTTGCGCAGGGTTCTGTGGGGACGGGACGCGATTGGTCGGTCCGGTGTGAACTTCTACCATCAGGGCGTCAGATGACCACAAACAGCCGCCTCATTTAGATCCACTACCCACTTTCAGACCCCATTTTGTGTGTATACGCCACATATCTATATCCATATCTATGATAACAAACCTGAATCCTGCTGTTTTATAAACGAGGCCCCGGAACTCTGTATTTGGATCTGCAGCAAATTACACAAACTCAGAAACATCAGTCCCCTGAATATGTCTGACTTTCTTCATTAAGATCAAAAAATCATTTTCCTTCAGTATAATATTTGAGAACATCCATCCCCAGTGTTAATAGAAAAGTAACATTGGACCACATGGGGGCGCTGTGCACATTCTCATAGAGTCTCCAGTGATACACGAGTCATGTTTTTAGTAAACAAACTTTTTTCCTTCTCTCCACAAACACTTTCTTTCTGTTCCTGTGGATTTATTGATCATGAGATATTTGGCCGCCTTGTTTCTTTGTTACTGTTATATCATCATTTTACAAACTCTTGTTTCTGGAGCATCTCTGAGTTTCTCCTCCTGTGCTCGTCGTGCTGTTTCCTGAGCAGCAGGTGAAATCATCGGATTGAAATCCACATGAGTGTGGTTTGGCTCTCTCTCATCTTTAACCTCGTTTCTTCAGCCACGGACAGATAACACAAGCAATAAGCAGCCACACACACATTCTGTACCGTATTTAATCTGTGTCTCACAGCGTCTCAGTTCCCTGAATGACGGCTCGTATTCTCCGTGTGTCTTCCTGCAGCGCCTCGTTGTGAGGGTCGATCTTCAGAGCAGCTTGGTAGTCCTGAAGTCCTGAGGAAACACGGCACAAACAAATGAGATGACGGTCACCTGCACCTTCATCATCCTGAGAAACAAGCAGCACTGATGTGTTGCTTTTGTCTTTAAACCCAAGTCAAAGGTGTTAAAATCCAACTGTGTGAAGTGTAGAAACCTTCGGCGTAGAGCTGGAGCTGACAGAAAGCCGAGCCCCTGCGCACGTGGGCCCGAGCCCTGGCAGCAGCGTTGGCAGCGACCGGTGGAGTCAACAGATCCAGAGCCTGCCGAGAGACGGGAGCAGATGTTTACACCAGTTTGATACAGCTGTGGTGTCACAGGCACTCAGAGGAAACTCAGGCCCAAGGTGGGGATTTCAGTAGAAGCTGAATCACACGGTTGAAGTTAACATCATGGAGCTGTCAATCACACTGTGGTACCCCCCCCCCCCCCCCCCCATGCATCCGGTGCATTATGGTCTATTCTTTTTGGTCTTTTAGCAACTTTAGTTACTTTATGTATTCTCACTTTGCACAATAAGATTCCAGGAGACAATCAACTCATAATCTATGAAGTAAACTGTGCTGCTTCTGCTTTGTGTTACAGTCTGTGTCACACGGTTCATCCACCTGCTGCCTACATTACCCAGAATGCAACCTGACAAAAGAGTGAAGTTTAGTAGTCTTCTACTGAGACTCTAAAGTCCTGAGAGATAACTGGCTTGAGAGATTAGTTATTTATCTCATGTGCACGAGATACATTCTTATCTGCATCATTTCTTATCTTATCCACACAAGGAAATAAAATCCCCTTTCAGGACGGCAGATGTTCCAGAGTCGTCATCACCTGCTGAACTCAGAACATGTCAGTCCCTGTTTGCACGATTCTTTACATAATTAAAAAGATTTCAACTCAGGTAAAGACTCAGAAAGGAAAATATGTGAATAGAGGGATTAAACTGGAAGTGTGTAACTCAAAGGACACTTGTGGAAAATACATAAACACTGAGAGAGTGAGCCAGTGAAACACAGTCAGGTGAAAACGTGCCTGATGCCCTGAGCCACAGCTCCGCTGCACCAACACGGCACGTGAACACACACCCTGTCGTTTCCCACAGACACTGTCCTGGCACCAGAGAGAACCAGGACAGATGCACTGTTTCCTCCTGTTCCACTGAAATGACAGAATGATTAATAACAGCAGCTCCAGAGGAGGCCGCTGAGCTTCAGTGTCGCTGGTGGAGCGAAGCCACTGAGATGTATCACCTCCTCCGAGGAGGATGAGTTTCTCAGAAGAGCTCATACCTCGGCCAAGGCCCAACAGACCAACATTCAATTCCCTCGTGTTTGTTTGGACATAAAACCGTTGAAGACACAAACTGTTGATCCTCTGATGAATCCACAGGATCTCAGCAACGTACTGGTTCTAGTTTCAGGTCTGTAGCTCAGTTACTGGGCACCAGCTGAAAATAACCCTACACCACATGAAACCACGTTTAAATCCACTAGATCCAGATTTTGATTCAAACATATCAGTCACCTACATGTGCCTGATTGTTTCCATCAAGATCCAGGAATCATTCTCTGGGAAATCAGTGAAAATATCACTATTTCATAAAGTGTTAAATAATTCCCGGGACTGAACCAACATTTAATGAGTTATTTTTATCTCACGTCCCATCTTTCCATCAAGTTTACTGCAAAACTGTTTGGTAGCTTCGACAAACAAACACACAAACCAACACACACACAAACCAACAAACACACAAACAAACACACAAACCAACAAACACAAACCAACCAGCAAACAAACCAACCAGCAAACAAACAATCAGGGGTGAAAACATAACCTCCCCGGTGGAGGTAATATTCAGCTCACCTCTACATGAAAGATCACAACCACATTGTCTACACGTAGTTTTTGGTTTGTCTAGTGCCTTGTGTTTCTTCTTCTACACCTCGTGCACATTTCACATTGATTGTGTTGAGATTTAATGACAACAACAGTGACCCACACAGCAGTGATCAGGCAGTAAAGGCACCAGCGAGCAGCTTGGGTTTGATATACTCTGGAACCTGCAGTGGAGAACAGACGGGCACAGACGATGTGACACTCGGGTACAGACCTTGGAGGAATCCTCGAGGGCCTTGTGCAGATTCCTGAGCTTCAGATGACACGCGGCTCGGTTTGAGAACAAAGCCGGCATCTGCCTGTTGAGCCTGATCGCCAGGTTGTAGACGTTCACCGCACTCAGGAAGTCCCCGGCCGCAAAGTACTTACTGAAAGAGTCAGTTCAGACGAATCAGAGAAACACAAGGGCTGTTGAATGTGTAGAGGAGATTCTACACGAGGAGACGTGACTTCACTTACTCTCCCTTGTCCTTTAAGAAGTCAGGGTTCCTGTCCTCTTCCTTCAGGTCCTTCAGCTCGTCAACATCTGGATTTACCGCACGTCGGGCTTCAGCTTGTTTCCTGAGCCACTGATGGTTGGAAAGTGAAAGCATCGAGACTCAGCGTGAGGAGAGGGATGGAAAGAGGAAACATTCTCCATGTTCACAGCCACTGAAGCTTCACACTCCTTTGAATCCAGCTGCTGCTTTAAGGAACATATTCAACATAAAACATATTTTACTCTGTGCCGTGTGAGGAAGAGGAGACGACTCACCTCTTCCTCTTCTTCAACTCTTGACTCCCTGAGGGCTGTTGGAAAAACTCGAGGGGTGAACATGACCTGAATGTTCCCGTGCGTCTCGGAGCAGGAACGTCGGCTCGTTTCTTCTGAGTCTTCACCTCTCGGACACTTTGACCTGAACACAGACACATATAGTTATTATAATAGACACAACAAACTGAAGTAGGCACAGATTTGATCAAATAGGAAGTTACGAACCTGATTTCCTTCCAGTTTCTTGCTTCTCCGTCAAAGCCTTCAGATCGTCTCTCTGACGCCGGAGTTCAGCTTCGTCCTCAGCTTCTCGTCTCTGTCTCAGCTGCCAAGCTTCCAGCTCTGCTGTGGTTCTCGCTCGCTCTGCGTCCTTCGTCTTCTGGACGCTGTCTCTTGCCTCCTCTTCAAGCTGTGATCAGGCAAAACAAACGATGACATAAAAGTCCTCCTATGTCAGTGCAGTGTTGGGATTTGGACGCCTGGTGATATTTTACCCTCATCATCGTCTCCAGTGCGTATTTCTTCTCTGCTTGCTGCTTCTCTTTCTTGGATCTGGACTCTGAGGAAAGCTTCTCCTCGTATTTCAACAGAGCTCGTTCCCTGATCTCCTTCTTCTGGGCTTTATCATCTGAAACACAAAGTACTAGAAGATGACTTGGTAGAAGCTTGGTACTTTGAGTGACGCACTCAGACGAGCTCAAGGCCCGACACTCGCTGACGAAACCACATTTAAATCCACTCGATCCAGGAGGAAGAAAGGAGGATGTCACAGTTTTGTGAAATGTCAACAAGTTGTGCTGGATGCTCTCACCTGTGTTTATCGTCAGGTGATTCCAAACCTTCTTGTTTCTCTTCATCAAGTTGAGGATCGCGACTCCGTTTCCCACCTTTGCTGAGCTCCTGTCATCGTCCACAGGTTCCAGCAGGAACGCTTCAAACAGATATGGTGGGTAATGCACCTGGAAGACGTTTTATTAATAAAGAGAAACATCAAACAAAAATACATGCATGTTAGGGTTAGTTTAAAAATGTTGTATTAATGTTCCATCCATGTTGGTTAAAAAGTTTTTTAAAAAGTGGTAGATATGATATTTATTAGCTGGACTGGATGTAAGGATTTTAATGATGCTTAAGATAGATGGAGAGATAAATAGATACTTAACTAAAAATTCGATTATAATATTTTGCTTCACATTTAATTCCTGTACCATTGACAGGTTGTTTTTACGTGTAAAGACTGATTGGTTATAAATATGTGATCATCATTAAGATGATCATAAGTTTACCTTGATGTACTCGTCTGTGGAGACGATGTCCACCTTCTCAGCTTTAGCTCCTTTCAGAGGAACGTGGATGTGAACGGTCGAGTCGGTCTGAGTCCACGAGTGGTCCGACACCAGCAGAGGCATCTCCTCCACAGGCACGTGCAGGCCCTCAAGGAACCAGAACCAGAGAAGAACCCGGACACTCAGGGGATCCTTCTTCCGGGTTCTCGCGCCGTTTGGCGTCTCGTTGCTATGGCGACCAGAGAGGTGGCGGGGCTGACGCTGCCTTCGCGTCGGTCGGAAAAAATCGGAATCTATATAAACCAGTTTAAAACCAGTTTAAAACCAGTTTAAAAAAGCTCCGTGTTGTGAGCATATGCTGCTCCGCGGGAAGGAGAAACGCTTCACTTCCGGCGTCTGATGTGAATCGAATTCAAGTTGTAAAACGAGGCGTACCCTCCCCTTGGCAGTAGGTGGCGCTATCACTATCACTACAGACTGATGTTCTTCGCAACAGTCGAAGACACCACTGACACGGTGACATTAAAGTCAACTGACAACATGGAAGTCTGTGCTGTCAATGGATCCTTTGAAGTGTTCTTTTAAAAGCCCGGCTGGAGTTAAATAATAGTAACTTGACAATTTACGATTTATTCTTTCAGCTTAACAATACAAAACACAAAAGTGACCCGGCTCAGGTTTTATTTTCTATATCTTTGCAGTGAATGAATTTCATCATTCAGTATTTCAGGTTTTCCACAATTAACTTTATTAAAAAAAATACATTTTTGTATCTCTCCCCTTCTAATGTCAGTGGTTCTTTTCTATATGTTTGAAATAAATGTATTTTATCATTAAATATTCTAAGTATTTATTAAATATCTTGTTTTTGATTAACACAAATCATTATTTTCCTTATTCCTTTCTTACTTTATAAACAAACGTACATCTTGTATTTCTACAGCATTTTTAAATGAAATCAGACCTTGTTATTCTTCTACTATTTGAACTGTTCCAAATTTTACAATGTGTTTTCTTCAATGCAATGATTAAAGCACCAGTCACTGACATTATAAAGCAGCCACTGCCCCCTGCTGGTGGAGCCCAACACCACCCCTGTGCTGTTAAATTGATTGCAGAAGAACTAATGCAGCAACATACCATCAATTACAATAACTACAAATATATTTTTAGACCCGGATATAAATATATCTTGGAGGGAGTCTTACAATTTTATTGTTCCTGAGTATGAAAACAATAAAGACCTTAAATCCCTGAACCTTGAATTCTGATGCCAGAAATTCAAAAGAAGCTTTTTTCACCAGTTTAAAACTCATTAAAACATTAAAACATTAAAACATGATATTCATTAACATCGATGATTAGAAAACATCAATGTCAGTGGTTTTAAAGTTGTGGCTGATTGTTGTATTTCTAAATGACGACAGAATCCTGTTGCACCAGTTGATCACAACAAGTTAACTCAGAAAAAAAACTAAATTATTCAGTCAACACAGGAATTAAGAATGAAAATAGATCGCATTTTTATTTGAGTTTCATTTACTTTTTGTGACAAGCTGATGAACCTGTTGCATCATGAACGTTAAAAGATTAAAAGTTTTGATCTCCGTCAAGAAAGTCATGTTCTGTTATCGACCTCGATGCTGCTGCTCCGCTTCAACATGGCAGCATTCAGAGTGCGAGGAAGAGGAGCTGTGTCATCCATCTTTATTCACAGTCTCTGCCTGACATAAGCTGCACTTCACAGGAGTCACGGGACGATGAAGCTCGCTGAGGTCACTGTGCTGCGGTGGGACCACGTGGGAGCAGGTCGGAATCAGATCACGCTTTCTCAAACTGTATTTACTGTTCAAATCAACCAGGACCGAAAAGTTTGAGATCGACACTTTACGATCTCTTTCCCAGTTGTTCTTCTTAATAAGCTTTATATCTCCTTTATTCTTCTGTGGAAGGAGTTGCTGACCTGTCGTAAGATAAGATAAGAATCTTTTATTGGTCCCACGACGCAGGGACATTTAGCAAAGGAGCCAAACAAAACAAGTCATCATTAAACATGCAATATAACCATAAGGAGATATAAAAATAGCAAGAGTGTAAACAGGACGGCACAGTCAGTGTTCTGGTTCTTGTGGTTGACTCGGTTGTGATCTCCCGTGGAGACGACTGACAAAACTCTATCTAGGAAGTAAAGCGACAGACAAGTAATAAAAGTCCTCAGCGTCTGCACTGTCAATGAACTCGTGTCTTTCCTTTGACGTGAACTTCCCAGTCACAGATGCTTTTATCAGAATATTACAGTGATAAACACAAGGCCACAGATATCGTCACAATAGCCAAGGTGATATTTTACAGACGTATTGTTGTGTCATCTTGATATTCTCTCTCGTTTACCGGATTCTACTGCAACAAATTCACTTATCTACATCTTACACAACTTTGAAGTTTGGGACACGTTGTTCAGGATTTTAATAACTCTGTTTATCTCCGAGGAGGGTTTGAGTCACGTGAGATAAATCTGTAACCGTCGGCTGGATCTTCACCTCTCGGCTTCACAGCACGTTCAGCAGCTGGGTGTTCCTCCTCTTCGCCACAGCGAGAGACTCGTACCGTCTGAGGTTAATATGTTGCCAAGGAGGAGACGTTAGGAAACCTGCCGCTGTGGTTTCACAAACCAGTGCAACAGGAGTGAATGGGAGGGTAACGTCAACATGGAGTCACTGGGATTTTCTGGAAATACAACAAATATGATAATATGGTTTATTTCAGCTTTGAGAATTAGACGCAGCATAAATAATCTTTACAGTATTCTATCATAAGTTGTGAATTAGAAATAATACACAATATTTATGCCCAACAATTAGGCTACAGTGTAAAAATCCAAACTGAAACATTATGAATATTTTTTTGATAGTGTCTTTTTGTTTAACCAGTCAGTTAAACATTTTTTTTAATCATTGTTACCTGGTTAACATTAATGTTGCAGATTTAAAATAAAGAGTGAATGTGAATGAACTGTTCACAAAATAATAATTTGGTGGAATTGATTTATTAACTTTCACATAATCCTGCTGACAAACCAACAGACACAGGTGAAAACATAACCTCCTGTAGACGGAGGTAGAAACATGACACCAAAGTAGAAAACTCTTCTGGGTGTGAGGAGACGAGGGTGTGAGGATATCTTCATCTGAGCTCTTTCCTCGTGTTCTGGAGACGGACTTCAGAACATCCATCCTCTGCCAAAGTCCTCGTTCCAGCTGTTGCAAAACGAGAAGCGAACGTCCTCTTTAAAGTGATTCCGGCGAGGAGGAAGAGGAAGAGGAAGAGGCTGGATCTGCAGATCCCGAGCTGTCGAGCAGAGCTGAAAGGTTCGGAGCTGAAAGTGTATTTCGTCTGTCACCGCTTCTCTCCCCTCGAACGACTCCTGTGCTTTACAGCTGTGCCGCCATAAACAGATGTTCACTACGTGGTGGGATGATTCCAAACGGCCCCTCTGTTAAAATGTAACCACAGAATGTTATGAATCCTTGATTTTTAAAGGCAGAAATTCCGAATATTCTTAAAACTCACAACATTAAAACATGATATTCATTAACAATCGATGATTAGAAAACGTCACGGTCAGTGGTTTTAAAGTTGTTGCTGATTGTTGTATTTCTAAATGACGACAGAATCCTGTTGCACCAGTTGATCGTAAGTTATTCCCATTTTATTTCATCAACACAGGAATTTAGAATCAAAATAGATTGTTTTCAATCAACACTTTATGTTTGAATTACTCTTGTGAGGACCTGATGAACCCACAAATCATAAAAGATAAGACTTTGTACCTGCGCTAAGAAAAACATGTTTTCGATTAAGTCTGTTCATTTGTTTGTTTGTTTGTGAACAAGATTACACAAACAGTTGTGGACGATTTACCGTGAAACCTGGTGACAGGATGTGAACTGAGTCGAGGAAGAACTCATTATGTTTTGGTGCGGATCAAGATCACGGGGCGGTTTCAATATTTTCACTGAATTCCCAGAGAATAATAAAGCACCGACATCTGTGTGTAATTTTAAAGGACAGTTAACTAACATTGATTTTGATTATCAGCCATAATAATTTAACCATCCAAGGTAGACTTTCCTCAAACAATGAGATTGGGAAACAATCTCCTCTAAATCATGTCGGCTACGATCGGATCGTTCAGTGTTACATTACGATAACCACAGAGGATCCATGATTTTTCTTTCTCACATGAAACGTTCCTTTAGAGAAATTTAAAAAATCACTACAACAAGTTCAAATTCAAGAGGAAGCAGCTGGAAATCTTCAGAAAGGATCATTCCCAGTGGTTTCTGGGATGTGTAGTTCCTTCGCTCTCAAATTAATTATGTTCACAGTCCTGTACCGTCGCCTTTTTTTCTGTTTTACAATCATTTCTTTGCTCTGAATCAAATATTTTATGGTCGATATTCATCCTGTAGCTGGTCGACCTGGTTCCAGGATAAAAACTATTCATTTAAAGGATTTTCTGAAATGTCAATGGAGAAAATTAATGGTAAATTTACTCCCGGAACCAGAGACGTTCTAAAAGTGGACTCTAACTGTTCGAGTCTGATTTCTATCTGTTCCTTTATAACTCAGTTTTTACTAAAAGGTTCAACTGTTCCTTTAAAAGCAGCCATTCTGTAATATGTATACATATATTTAAATGGCATATATCCTGGTTCCAAAATGCAGAAAAACCAAGTAGGTGATATTTTGGATGGGATAGAGATAAATGAATCCTCTAGAAATATTAATAATTCTACTAAATGTCTCTCTTAACATGAGAAAACCTCCGTGTTTACTTGTGTTCGGGGCTTTTACTCAGTCACGAGTCATTATCATTGTGTCAGATCTACATTTGCAATCTCACTGTTAATGTGTCACCTGTTAACGTGAATGGGAGGGAAGATGCTGCCCATGGTGTCGTATAAAAGTTCACCTTCCACCTCGTGGCCTCAGTGTGAGGATTCCCGTACAGGCGGACGACATGGGGAAAGGTTTCTACATCAGTAAAGCTGTTGGGGTGGTGGGGGTCATCCTGGGTGCAGGGGCCCTGGCAACAATCATAGCTCTGTCTGTCGTCTACTCGCAGGAAAAGGCTAAAAATAACGACATTCCGGTTTCACCGACGGACGGACCCACGACATCCAAACCCACTGTAACGACGCCTGCCGTGTCCAACGAAGCCTGGGACAAGTACCGGCTCCCCCAGACCCTGGTGCCGGACCACTACAACGTCGTCCTGTGGCCCCGACTGACTTCAGACCCCACCACTGGACTCTTCATCTTCACTGGTGAGGATCAGTTGGTTTCAGTTGCATTGGTGTTTGAGTTAAATTAAAGAAATAAAAGCTGCAGGAGTGTGGCGGCTTTTCTTTCAGATAAAACAGTGATGGAGATAAAGTGTGACGAGAGGTTAATGAATTACAGGATTCTGGATCAGGATGAGTCTCCTGACATCTGACCCTCACTCACCGTTCACCTGAAGGCCCCTTTGACAGATTTGCTTTTAAATTGGACTGAGACAGACTTTATAAAACCTTCTTTTATAAAAAGCTTTAACAAATGGTTCACATCGACTCTTTACACTTATTGTGCTTCTTTATTTATGATTTAATCTACTATATTATTCTAAATTTCTCTGCTCATGTTCATTTATTCTCATTTTATTTACCTGTCTGGTGTTATTTCTTCATGCTAAATCACTTTATAGTCATCTAGTATAGTACATTGTATAAATACAGTTTACAAAAATTAATAATTGTCGTTGTTGTTGTTACTAGTAGTAGAAAATATTATGAATCACTACAAAGTAAAGATACTTTACACGTAAAATTCATCAACTTTAACAAACAGCAACTGATTTGTTAAACTCAATATTTCAGTCGTTACATCAATCTACAGGTTTTATCTTTTTGCTGGACAGGATCTTTCTTACCGTACGGTTTTGTGTACGGAACCCTGAGTCCTGATAGGTGATATATTATCTGATCTTGATAGGACAAGATAGTTGCTCCAAGATAAAGTTTGATTATATGTTGTCCCAAGGTGGAGATAACATTTTATTACCTGAGTTCTCGTCATCGCTGTGGCAAGTTGTTAGAGACGCATCTGTGCAAACAAGATTTAAAAACGATTTACGGTGATTTTTCAAACAGAACAAAGAAAAACAACTAACTGACAGAGGACTGAGGATTTGTGAGTGGACACTAAAAGCACTCAAACATATATTAAATAATTGAGGCATGAAATCAGATTTTCAAATGCCACCTTAGAAAATTCTACCACCGAGGAGATAATGTTTTCTTTGCTATTTGTCTGTTTGTGCCGATTATACAGAAACTACTGAACTACTTTTCTTGTAGGATTATGGGTGAAGTCAATTATGACATTATGAGTTTGTGTAATGTGGTGCAGCTTGATTTAATCTAAGGGACTGGGTTGTGACTGAGTTTCTAAATACGTTATTTCATGTTGTTGCAGGTGAGTCCACTGTGGAGTTTAGGTGCGCCGAGGACACAGACCTGATTCTCATCCACTCCAATAAGCTGAACTACACAGTACTTGAGAATGGCCAGCGGGCGAGGCTCAGCGCGGTCAACGGCGTCGAGGTCCCGCCGATCAAGTATTTGTGGGAGCAGCCTGTGACTCAGTACCTGGTCCTGCAGCTGGACGGTAAACTTATGAAGGACCAACGGTACCACCTGTACACCAACTTCACTGGAGAGCTGGCTGATGACCTGGGAGGCTTCTACCGGAGCGAGTACATGGAGAATGGAACGCGCAAGTATGTGAACTTAATGTGTCCGATAACATCGAGTGTGAATCCAGAGGGTTTCAAAACTCTCAGTTTGGTCCTAAAAAGAGTGGTTTTGATAACATTTCTATTTCAAAAGGTGTATTTTGTAAAAAAAAAAGACCCAACATAGACAGTTTGAACTCAGTTTCCAGTCTTTGTGCTGATCCAGGCTAAAGAATTGATTGATTAAAGCAAATTGATTTATTTAACCGTCTTGCTTTTGGCAAAACTCCATACAAGCTGTTTTTCAAACACAAACCTAATTTGTCTTTTTCCTGTCAGGGTTGTTGCGACCACTCAGATGCAGCCGACAGACGCCAGAAAGGCTTTCCCCTGTTTTGACGAGCCGGCTATGAAAGCTACTTTCAACATCACTCTGATCCACGACCCTGGAACTGTTGCCTTGTCCAACGGGGCAGAAAAAGGTGAGTTGCACGACAAGAACACGTTTATATTCACCGTCTAAGACCTATTGAATGAATGAGGGAGATAAATACAAATAACTTTTCTCTTGTGCAGAATCAAGGGGCGTCACCATTCATGGCAAGAATCTGATGCAGACAGATTTTGAGCAGACTGAGAAAATGTCCACCTACCTGCTGGCCTTCATCGTCAGCGAGTTCGCCTTCATCAACAACTCCGTTGGTGATGTTTCGGTAACTGACACGTACCTCTGTCATGAATTCAGTTTGTATTTACAGGAAGCAGCAACAACCAGCATTTTTCAGAACTGACAGTTTCTATTACTGAACCTTATTTTGTAATCACGACTTTTTCATTAACTACGACTTTCGTTACAAGTTAAACGATACAAACACAGTTTCTCACTTTAATAGCATGCGTTAAACAGCTGGTATCAAATTAAAACCATAAAGGTTCACTGGTTTCTATAAATAAATATTCAGGCCAACAGAAATTGATGTTGCTTATGTGTTTGTCTGCTCAGATCCGTATCTTCGCCCGGAAGCCGGCTATCGATGCAGGGCAAGGACAGTACGCCCTCAACAAAACTGGACCCATCCTTAAGTTCTTTGAGGGATATTACAATTCCAGTTACCCTCTGCCCAAATCTGGTGAGTCAGCCACATGATGATCTGGATCTGAATGAGTCTGGTTTCACCCTGAGAGTAGATCCCTAATCAGTCAGCTGCAACTGCCAACCTGAGGAGGTTACTCTCTGTTTCACATATGAAGCCTTTGAGAGGCCAAACAACCTCAAATAATGAATTATACTTGATGATTCTATTCTCTGGGCAAGAAGCACGAATGATCTCTTTCCTGACACAGATCAGATCGCTCTGCCAGACTTAACGCTGGAGCCATGGAGAACTGGGGTCTGATCACGTACAGAGAGACGGCGCTGCTCTACGATGAATCATTCTCCTCCAACTCCAACAAGGAGAGGTTGCTACATCATCTCTCATGAACTGGCTCACATGGTTGGTTTTAATGTTTAATGTCATTTCTGGGTTCACCTCCACCAAGGCTAATGTCAAGGCTTTTCGTTTGTCTGTGTATCTGTCGTTCGTATTCGTTGTGTGTGAGAGATGTTCGTGTGCATTCATATGAATTCATTCTGTGGGAAACGCTGCAGAGAAAGTAACAAACTTTATTTCCTGACACATACCACATCCTTCCTCCTTCCAAGTGTTGTCTTTATCTGTCCAGTACCTTTTGCATAATTCTGTTGACTATCAGACAGACAGAAACAACAGAATCATAACCTCCAAGGCTGAGGTAAAAATAGTATAGGACCCAGGACAAAACCCTGGGGAACACCACTGGAGAGCACGGCAAATTATTGTGGTGATCCGTCCAGTAGACAGACAAAGTGATAATTCTGCATAACCTTGAAACAAAGGTCAAGAGGACTTGGATGCCTTTTGCTTCACGTCGCAATTGAAAAATATCCAAGTAGCTTCACGGATGTTTCATCTGAAATTAGTCGAGTCCAAACCATGTCTGCATTCCTGCTGTTTATATTTCATTTATGCTAATTTTCTTGGCATTGACACATTTTTCTCTTGCTGTCTTTAAAGTGGTTTGGTAATCTGGTGACCGTGAGGTGGTGGAATGACTTGTGGCTGAATGAAGGCTTTGCATCTTATGTTGAGTACCTGGGAGCAAACGTGGCCGAACCAGACTGGAACATAGTGAGTATTTCCCAGTCTATGGTGTCTCCTTCTCGCCCAATGGACTAATCTGAACTCATGTAGAACACTGGAGCTGGTGTCCGGTGGCGTTTTCAGCGTTCTGTCTAATTTGCCCCACAACAGAAAGACCTCATCGTGCTCAACGATGTCCACAGGGTGTTTGCCGTCGATGCTCTGGCCTCTTCTCACCCGCTGTCGTCTAGAGAAGAAGACATCCAGAGACCAGAGCAGATCAGCGAGCTGTTTGATGCCATCTCTTACAGCAAGGTGGCGTCACACTCCTTCATTTAAACCAAGTTCTCACTTCATGAGTTTCAATGATTTACATTGGGGGGTCTTCGTTTGTGTCCCACTCTCATATCATGTATCTTCCTAACATCAATCAACCCAGGTTATGTTTTATATTTCTGTCCCATAGAACTATTGGATTGTCTGAATGACTTGATTGATTTGTCACAATGTTGCTGAAACACAGTTCGCTCACCTGAACATGTCAAATGACTTTGTCGTTCCTCAGGGAGCTTCTGTTCTGAGAATGCTGTCGGATTTCCTCACTGAAGAAATCTTCGTAATGGGACTCAGGGTAAGGACCTCATTGAGGAACACGATAAAATAATTCCCACATCGGCAAATCTTTGCAAATGTATTCTCTGTTTGTTTCTCAAACATGAGAACGTGACCATTCATTAGGGCTGAGTTTTGTCTCAGTTATTTCATATATCGGTGCTAAATCGATACTTTTAAAATGGTTCCGGTGCCAGAACAGATAAAAAAGCACAAAACAATGGTTGACAATAAGAACGGCTAGGACAAAATGAAAGTTGAAATTAACGAATGAGTTCAAGAATTAAGCCTAAGTCTCACCCTGCAAAGCTGAATAACCTCTGTTTGTTTTCTCTTGCAGACCTACCTGAAGGAATTTGCATTTGGGAATGCAGTTTACACCGACCTGTGGAAACATTTGCAAATGGCAAGTTCTTTTCTCCAGATTCTTCACATTAGAACATTTAGAATAGTCTGTTACTTATAGTTTTGTTTCCACAGGCCGTTATAGCCACTGGCACTGACCTGCCTGGAAGTGTCCAGGACATCATGAACACCTGGGTGCTGCAGATGGGTTTCCCTGTGGTCACCATAAACACCACCAGTGGGGACATCTCCCAGAAGCACTTTCTCCTGGATCCAGACTCTGAAGTCACAGCTCCGTCTCCCTTCAAGTATGAACACACACTTTCTTTCCTTGCTCCCTCTCATAAGAACAACAAAGTCATGACGTACTAACTGATACAAAATATGAATTCTCCATTTTTGTCTTCACAAAAGGCAAAATGCATAAACAACACAATCTAGACTAATTGATGTATTTGTTTCACCTACAGTTACGAATGGATTGTTCCAATCAGGTGGACTAAGAATGAAACAGTCCAGACCCTTTATTGGCTGAAGCAAAAATCAGGTATGATGTACAGACCTCAGCAACAATGTTGGGATTTTAACAAGTCACATTCATTTACACGTCTTTTTGTGGTTTGCCCTTCAGCAATCGATAATAAGTCAAATTATATATACATATATCAGTACATATCATGTACCACGTGAGAGCAAGTGCCTTGAGTAGCGAGTCCACTTTTCAACTCCTGTCTCAAATATAATTTGAACCATAAAGATATTACCGTGGCAACGAGATTAACAAAGCCAACCAGTTAATTCACTTTCTCATTTCAAAAACGTTAGCGAATACAACAGCTCAATTGACAACAAACTGACGTCGGACACACGCCGTCTACAAACCAATCAGAGTCAAGTATAGATCTAGACTCCGCCCACGTAGGTGATGACGACAGGACGTGCGTATGTCGCATGGAATTCTTTAGTCCCTACATTACAACGTGAAACCAAAACTAACAATGGAACAAACACATGAAGCTTAGCTCAGACTCCGAGGAGAGAAAACGTTCTAACTCCGACCTCCTTGTCGTCTGTAGCAACACAGGAAGCGATGAAGACGACAGCAGGCGACTGGGTGCTGGCCAACCTCGATGTGGTGGGTTACTACAGAGTCAACTATGACGACAGCAACTGGGACAAGCTGCTAAACGCTCTGAGCACCAATCATAGCGTAAGACACTTCTGACGGATGCCTTCATACAAACATGTTTCCTAATGTTTCCTTTCAAGAGAACTAACAGAGACATGTTGTTTTTCCAGCTCATTCAAGTGATCAACAGAGCTCAGCTGGTGGATGATGCTTTTAACTTGGCCAGGTGAGTCCAGCTGATGTTATATTGAAACGAGGATGAAAGCAAAGGCAGGAAATTGTTATGTTTAACTTGTTGCCTTCAGTAAAGCCAAAATACTTTATCAAAGTTGATCCGGTTAGCAAAATCCTTTAATAATATCAATAACAACAACAATGCCAGTAATATTAGTCAGGTAGTACTTCTGCACAGATCCCATTACACAGATCCTGCCATGTATTTTTCAATTGTTTCTTTAAAATTATGACGTTACACATTTATTTTGTAGTACGGAGCATCGGATAACACGACAAAAGTCGTATCATTACGAGAATAAAGTTGCAACATTAAGAGAATAAAGTTGTAACGTTACGAGAATAAAGTTGTAACGTTACGAGAATAAAGTTGTACGTTACGAGAATAAAGTTGTAACGTTACGAGAATAAAGTTGTACGTTACGAGAATAAAGTTGTAACATTACGAGAATAAAGTTGCAACATAAAGAGAATAAAGTTGTACCGTTATAAGAATAAAGTTGTAACATTACGAGAATAAAGTAACATTACGAGAATAAAGTTGTACCGTTACGAGAATAAAGTTGTAACATTACGAGAATAAAGTTGTACCGTTACGAGAATAAAGTTGTACCGTTACGAGAATAAAGTTGTAACGTTACGAGAATAAAGTTGTAACGTTACGAGAATAAAGTTGTAACGTTACGAGAATAAAGTTGTAACGTTACGAGAATAAAGTTGTAACGTTACGAGAATAAAGTTGTACGTTACGAGAATAAAGTTGTAACGTTACGAGAATAAAGTTGTAACATTACGAGAATAAAGTTGCAACATAAAGAGAATAAAGTTGTACGTTACGAGAATAAAGTTGTACCGTTCGAGAATAAAGTTGTAAAGTTACGAGAATAAAGTTGTAACATTACGAGAATAAAGTTGTACCGTTCGAGAATAAAGTTGTAACGTTACGAGAATAAAGTTGTAACATTACGAGAATAAAGTTGTACCGTTCGAGAATAAAGTTGTAACATTACGAGAATAAAGTTGCAACATTAAGAAAATAAAGTTGTAACATTACGAGAATAAAGTTGTAACATTACGAGAATAAAGTTGATATAATACAAAATAAAGTCTCAATATGTCAATAAAGTCCTAATTTTAACAGAATAAAGATTAAAATGTAAGTAAAAAAACATCAAGCATACAAATCAAGACAACGTCGTAAATTTCTGCAGCGTATTAAAGAGTGGAATGTGGAACTTCTTTTTTAACATGTTGTAAACTCCACAGAGCAAAGATCATCCCGACAGTCCGCGCCCTCAGTACGACCAAGTACCTGAACAAGGAGAGAGACTACATGCCCTGGGACTCGGCTCTGGGAAACCTGAACTTCTTCTACCTCATGTTCGACCGCAGCGAGGTTTACGGCCCCATGCAGGTGTGCAACATTAAATAGACATAAAAACATAAAGAAGCAAAGCTAATTGAGTTGCTTTCATGATCTGAACCTTAATGGAAATATCAGATTTCCTTAACTGCAGCATGTTCTCCTTGTTTTTAGGATTATCTGAGGAAACAGGTCGTCCCTCTGTTCGATTACTACGAGACGCTGACTGAAAACTGGACTAAAGTACCGACTGGACACATGGACCAGTGAGTAAAGATCCCTCAGTCGTCCAGAGCACTTCACAAACACCCCTGTTTTATTCTCTTATTCCGTCTTTCTTTGCTCCCGCACATCCTCTTCACGTCTTCTAACGCTCGTCCTCCTCATGTCTCCTTCAGGTACAATCAGGTGAACGCCATCAGCCAGGCGTGTAAGACGGGACATGAGCAATGTCAAACCCTGGTGAAGGGATGGTTCAAGCAATGGATGGACACAAAGATGAACCCGTGAGTAAACACCATCCCAATGGAATACTTACTATATTACTCTTAAATTGCATTATCTGTGCTGGTCTGAGATTTAGACACTTCATCTCTTCCTCAGGATCCACCCCAACCTACGCTCCACGGTGTACTGCAATGCCATCTCAGCAGGTGGCGCTAAAGAGTGGAACTTTGCTTGGTCAGAGTTTCAGAACGCCACGATCGCTAGTGAAGCTGAAAAACTACGCTCGGCTCTGTCCTGCACAAAACAACCGTGGCTGCTCCAAAGGTCGGCTCAACTTACCAATATTTATACAGTATAAATACACATTTATACACACATATATATATGAACTTCTCCTGCTGCTGTGTGTTAATGCTCTCAGGTACCTGGAGTACACTCTGGATCCAAACATGATCCGAAAGCAGGATGCCACCTCCACCATCGTCTACATCGCCAACAACGTGGTTGGTCAGCCTCTGGCGTGGAACTTTGTCAGGGACCGGTGGTCGTACATTTTCAATCAGTGAGTATGACTCAACATTTTCTAACGTCGCTGCCTCACATTGAAACGTGAGAAACGTTTTATCGTCTACAGAGATTCAGCTGTGCTCAGCATCTGGTCCAGAATACGACACTTTAAATGGGAGTAGAAGGTTATAAACGCAGGTTTATGGAGTGTTAGGAAACACAAAGTGAAGCACGCACACATAAAAAGATTTACTGTGGTTTTACAGTGCAGCTTATCATCATCATCATCGAGAGCTTTCATTGACTCAGACGAACTTTGGTCACGACTCAAACGATGATGAGCAGAGTTTAAGTGCAGCTCATTCAAATCTGTAGTTGGACAAATGTAGACTTTAACTATTTTTCACAAATATAAGCAGTGTGATAACCGATTAGTATTTAATTGTTTAATGTACTGACTGAGATAAAGTCACAAAGTCTGACAATGAGAGGAAATAAACTGGAAGAGGATGATCTTTATTTTCTTTATATCTCTTCTGGTCTCAGGCTGCTGCGCCGACAGCAACATGATTGATTCCTATATTTTCATCTCCAGTAAAATGTAGATGCTTTTATTATATTATCTTTTAACGAGATTAGTCTGTACACATGTGCATTAAGTAAGTGTCAGGTAGAGCTATCATGTCATTCAGCTTCTTATACTTTGAGTTCGTAGATTAAGAGAACAAACCGTTTAAAGGCCAAACGTAGTAGAAGTGGTTTTAATTTGCAGCTGATGGTTTGATTTCCCCTCACAGGTACGGTGGTGGATCATTCTCCTTCTCCAACCTCATCAATGGCGTCACAAAACGCTTCGCCACTGACTTTGAGCTGAAAGAGGTTTGATATTCAACTATGAGTTTTTATGAATGACAAATATACACAGCGTTTGTCTCTTTAGCTTTTCTGCTTTAACTTGAGCTGCACTTGCTACAACACCTGAGCATTGAAGTGCTTCTCCTTGATAGAGCGAAACACGTTCAACACAGTTGTTATCATACAGGCTTGTGGCCTCTACAGGAGAATACAGCATTGTTTTACAATCTCGTAGCCGGTGGTGAGTCTACCTTGGATGGTTAAAATATTATGGCTGTAAATTTAAATATCTCTTCAGAGACTGAATGAGATTTTTTCTTTGGGAGCCAAACCATTAACCAAAACCCAAAGAGATGTCATCAAATATCTTGTTTCGTCCGACAAAACAAAAAATGAGAAAAACACAAATCTGCATTCACTTGAAAAAAAAAGGCTCTTATTCCGTCGGGCTCTTATACCGTCACAGGCTCTTATACCGTCACAGGCTCTTATACCGTCACAGGCTCTTATTCCGTCGGGCTCTTATACCGTCACAGGCTCTTATACCGTCACAGGCTCTTATTCCGTCGGGCTCTTATACCGTCACAGGCTCTTATACCGTCACAGGCTCTTATACCGTCACAGGCTCTTATTCCGTCACAGGCTCTTATTCCGTCACAGGCTCTTATACCGTCACAGGCTCTTATTCCGTCACAGGCTCTTATTCCGTCGGGCTCTTATTCCGTCAGGCTCTTATACCGTCACAGGCTCTTATACCGTCACAGGCTCTTATACCGTCACAGGCTCTTATACCGTCACAGGCTCTTATTCCGTCACAGGCTCTTATTCCGTCGGGCTCTTATACCGTCACAGGCTCTTATACCGTCACAGGCTCTTATTCCGTCGGGCTCTTATACCGTCGGGCTCTTATTCCGTCAGGCTCTTATTCTGTCACAGGCTCTTATACCGTCACAGGCTCTTATACCGTCACAGGCTCTTATTCCGTCACAGGCTCTTATACCGTCACAGGCTCTTATACCGTCACAGGCTCTTATACCGTCACAGGCTCTTATTCCGTCACAGGCTCTTATTCCGTCGGGCTCTTATACTGTCACAGGCTCTTATACCGTCACAGGCTCTTATTCCGTCAGGCTCTTATACCGTCACAGGCTCTTATTCCGTCAGGCTCTTATACCGTCAGGCTCTTATACCGTCACAGGCTCTTATACCGTCAAAGGCTCTTATACCGTCAGGCTCTTATTCCGTCACAGGCTCTTATACCGTCAAAGGCTCTTATACCGTCACGGGCTCTTATTCCGTCAGGCTCTTATTCCGTCACGGGCTCTTATACCGTCACGGGCTCTTATTCCGTCGGGCTCTTATACCGTGTCGGGCTCTTATACCGTCACAGGCTCTTATACTGTCACAGGCTCTTATACCGTCACAGGCTCTTATTCCGTCAGGCTCTTATACTGTCACAGGCTCTTATACCGTCACAGGCTCTTATACCGTCAGGCTCTTATACCGTCACAGGCTCTTATACCGTCACAGGCTCTTATTCCGTCAGGCTCTTATACTGTCACAGGCTCTTATACCGTCACAGGCTCTTATACCGTCACAGGCTCTTATACCGTCAAAGGCTCTTATACCGTCAGGCTCTTATTCCGTCACAGGCTCTTATACCGTCAAAGGCTCTTATACCGTCACGGGCTCTTATTCCGTCAGGCTCTTATTCCGTCACGGGCTCTTATACCGTCACGGGCTCTTATACCGTCACGGGCTCTTATTCCGTCGGGCTCTTATACCGTGTCGGGCTCTTATACCGTCACAGGCTCTTATTCCGTCAGGCTCTTATTCCGTCACAGGCTCTTATTCCGTCACAGGCTCTTATTCCGTCGGGCTCTTATACCGTGTCGGGCTCTTATACCGTCACAGGCTCTTATTCCGTCAGGCTCTTATTCCGTCAGGCTCTTATTCCGTCAGGCTCTTATACCGTCACAGGCTCTTATTCCGTCACAGGCTCTTATTCCGTCACAGGCTCTTATTCCGTCAGGCTCTTATACCGTCACAGGCTCTTATTCCGTCACGGGCTCTTATACCGTCGGGCTCTTATACCGTCACAGGCTCTTATACCGTCAGGCTCTTATTCCGTCACAGGCTCTCACTCCGTCAGGCTCTTATTCCGTCGGGCTCTTACTCCGTCGGGCTCTCACACCGTCAGGCTCTTACACCGTCACAGGCCTCAGCCGGAATCAAACCCGTTTACTTTCCTTCACACCTCAAAACTTCTCTATCAAAACAAGAGTCCCAACCAACACCCTGCTTATAACAGGAACTACACACCAATCTTCCATAATAAAGCCACTAAATAAAATAGCTTACACTAACAAACGAAATATTTGAATTATGGACAAAAATGAAAACTATCCTTTATCTATCTGTAGCATATCCCCGAAAGATGGTCGAGACTTTCAACTGATGTTTTCAGGTTTATTTGAAACTTCCCTAAACAACACCGTAAGAGCTTGTGCCTCTTCGGGGGGGCGGTAAAACATAAACAAATTCCTTTGTGAAGTTACAGATTCATAACAGTAAGTCCGCGTCTATACAGGAACTTCACTTTCAAAATAAAAGCATGTAAAAAAAGCTCTGTTTTTCTAATTAATTTTTTTTCAAGTGAATGCAATACGCTTCCGTAGAAATCTTATCCTGCTGCTTTTGCGTAATGAAGGAGGCAGAATCCGCAGGTAACGCTTCTAATTTAAGATCAGAACTTGAGCTTTGCCGATTCTGATCTGACACTAATTTCTTTTGAAACCTGTAACATGAGTTTATTACCCAGGAGGAGGTTTCCCACACCTTGTCCTCCCAGTCATCTGTGTTGTTATCACGTCAAACTGCTGAGTCACTTCCCCAGACGCTCATTTCTCTGTTTTGTCCGTCGTCACAGCTGCGGCAGTTCAAGGCCGATAACGCGGAGGTGGGTTTCGGCTCCGGCAGCCTGGCGGTGGATCAGTCCATCGAGAGAACCATCGGCAACATGAAATGGATCGCGGAGAACAAGCAGAACGTCCTGAACTGGTTCGTGGCTGAAACGAAGCCCTGATGAAGCCGCGTGTTCACCCTTTATTTACATGTGATTAGAAACAATCCTTTTTTTAATAATACGAATCTCGCTCGGAGCAAGAGGAGATTTTGCACAACTCAACTGGAAATTACAGTGTATTTCAAAACCTACAAAAATAAAAGTATAATCAGAAATGAAATGAAATGTTGATATTTAAAGCAGGAGGGAAGATGTTTTTGTTGTTTGTTTTGTACTTTTAAAAAATCACAGTTTTAAATATACGAAATCTCTGAAATGAACAAAATTACAGTTTGGTTTGTAAAAGTCTCACAAGTTTTTGTAACATGTCAAAGACTCTTGTATTTTTCTTGTAATGTCGTGTAAAGAAAAACATGTTCATCCTCTTTTGTTCATATCAGCTCTGTATTTAATAATAATAATAATAATATCTTCTGTTTTTCTGTAAATTTAAGAGTAGATGTTTATTTTCTTGTCACAATACAAAATAATTTCTGATAAAGTTGAAGACATTCTTGTATTTATTGTTCTGATTTCCACATATATATATATTTTTTAATTTTCCTCAAGGATTACAGGTGCACATGAAAAAATAAATAAAAACAACCTGTCAATACGATATTAATCAATCAGGAAATTGATAGACAGGTATCCAAGAAGAAAAGTAAAATAAGCAAAGCACGGCCAAGGCCCAACGCTCCCTAAACTCAAATACAACTAAATCACACACACTCATAAATATCAGTCCCCAAAATATGCACGATTTAAATCATCTAAATCCATGAATTATTCGGAGAAATCTACGAAAATTTCGATTAACATCCTAAGAAAGTGAGAAAAGGTTCCTGGATCAGCACCAAGATGTAATTTGGTTCCCTGTCCCCCCCCCCCTTTTCACGTAATCCTGTTTAAAACAAACGATCAAACAGGCGAATGGAAAACAACCCCTCTGGCCGAGGTCGTAATAAACTTTAACCTTTTCCCCTTTTTTCTTAATAAATTCATTTAGCAATTTGATTAAAAGGCATCAGTAAAAGATACAGTAGAATATTGAGAATAATAATAAAAGCCATTGATTACAAAGTGCTTCACCAGGAGATCAAACGCAGACAAGAAAACGAAACATCAAAGACAAGAAGCAAAGGAATACGATGTCAGTTCAAATCAATGAATTCAGTTCAAATCAATGACAGCAAATCATATCACATGAAATCTAAAATCAAAGAGATAAAATAATACATTATTCAAAAGTAGTGGCAAAAGAAACGGATAAAATAAACAGACAAATTTAAATACGTCCCAACATCAGCTCATAGTGGAGCTTTCTCTAAATTTTAAATTTACAGTATTTCAGTATATTATGAAGTAAATTAAGTAAATTTAGCCTTTAAAGGGCTTAAGAGAGGAATTAATGTTTAGTTACATCCAGTAAACATGACGCTGAGAGAAATCTGCTTTACGAACACATTAGAACACAGAACACACACACACACACACACACACACACACACACACACACACACACACACACACACACCGCACGCACGCACACACACGCACACACACATGCTGTGCAGACTCCGATAACAGCTGAACTGAACTAAAGCTTTGACCTGTGAACATCGTGAGAGAAAGACAATAAAACCTTTTACGTCCTCTGCATGTGAACCGTCAGCAGACTGGTTTTTATAACTGATTCGTCAACAGCCAATAAATTATTGTGGTAGATAATGAAGAGGACGAATCACTTCTGCTTAACAGAAACCAGACGAGCTTTGTTTTTCCACAGCGGCTGGTTTTCCTCTCAGTGTGGAAACCTGCGCGCCACGTGTCGGAACATGGGGAAAAGCTGCAGAGTCGGAAAGTTGTGTGTTCTGTGCGTGGTCTTGGCCATGGTCTCCGTGGCGACCATCGTCACGTTGTGGACTATTGCCCTGACGGGGGGAGACGGGGGTGATGACGTCACAGCTCCTTGGGACAGGTAGGTGACGGACACTCGTAGAATAAAGATGCACGACACGCCTCCGCCCACTGTTTCTCCTACAAGGGAGCGGCCATCTTGTGCTGTCGACGTTAGCTGGAGTCTGTGCAGAAGTGATCGTGGAGTTAAGGAGCGGTGGCTGAGTCAGTCTCAGCTGTCAATCATGATGTTTCAGCCAAATTACTAATTAAAACCAAACGCACCAGCAGCATGAACACATTATATCATCTTTATTTTATCTTTATCTCCTCTCTTTTAAAACTGTTTTAATTTATCCTCTTTTAGTATTTTATGACTTCGTCTTTATTTCGCCTTTATCTCATGTCTTTTATTATTTTATTATTTTATCACACTATCATTATCTTTGACAATCTCCCGCTGGTGTTAACTCATTTAAAATTTATGACTTTTACGATATTAATGTTTTGCTGTGTCCCGAAGATCAATTGCTCTTTTGTTCACAGGTTTGAAACTAATATAAAGTAATTAAATATTCAGCTTTAACAGATTTAGATTGATTTCATTTGTGTCTTCAGCTGTCAATCATGACGTTTCACCCAGTTTTTACATCATCAAATAACTAATAAGAACCAAACTCATCAGAAACATGAACACTTGATCAACGACAGTGGGATGAGAACAACCTAAAATGACCGAAAACATCTTTTATGTGTATTTCGGGTGCATGTCCCATCTGCTATCACTTATCATGGGTTTATGACCTATACCGTGCTGTCATGTCGTCCATCTTTATTTACACTCATGGTTTACACCCTAACCTGAAACCTACAGAGGTGATTTATCTGGTTTGTGAACTAATGAACACATTTTGTACATGATATATTACATGTATGTGTATATATACTGTAGAGGTTTGTGTTGTGCTCAGGTATCGTCTCTCCAGCGCTCTGGTCCCCGAACATTACAACATCAGCCTGTGGCCTCGTCTCAGCCGCGACCCAAACTCTGGCCTCTACATTTTTACAGGTGATAAAAGTCTCTTATCTGCGTTGGACCCAGTGTCTCAGTAAACAGATAAAACCTCACATGATGAAAATACACTTCATGTCTCTATTGGTGCCATCGACTTTTATAGTCTTATTCATAACAGCACATGCTTCCAATATAAAGTCATGTTAGGTCGTGTACATTCTGCTCTGATGCAGAGAGGAAACATTAGTTCAAACCACGTGTCTTTTTAGCTTCTGGTTTTCTTCTCCTTCTTTTGTGCGTCTGCAGGAAAATCCACTGTTGAGTTCGAGTGTGTGAAAGAAACAGAACTGATCCTGATTCACTCCAACAAGCTCAACTACACCGAGCTGAGCAACACACACACGGTCAGAGTCACCGCTACAGGTACACACACACACACACACACACACACAAACACTGTCAGAGTCACCGCTACAGGTACACACACACACGCACGCACGCACCACACACACACACACACCAACACACACACACACACACACACACACACACACACACACACACACACACACACAACCAAACACTGTCAGTGTCATCGCTACAGGTACACACACACACACACACACACACAGTGTCACGTGTCACTGCTACAGGTACGCACACACACACCACACACACACACACCACACACACACCAACACATGTCAGTGTCACGCTACAGGTACGCACACACAACCACACACACACACACAACATGTCAGTGTCACGTAGTCACACACAGGTACACACACACACACACACTGTCGATGTTGATAATTAAAACTAAACATTGATACTATAATTATAGATTTATTATTTATAAATATTTTAAACACAGTTACAAAATATACAAAAATTGTACACTTGAAATTTCAACAAATTTTCACCAAAACAAACAAAAGAAAAATCATTTAGTTTAAATATTGAAATTGAACTCTGATAAATGAATATACAGTCAAAGTTATCCTTGTGATTATTGTAATTTGAATTCTTGATTGTTTTGACAAACTCTCACTCAGTGCTTCCTCGTGTCTTGTCCCTCTGTACCGTCTGTGTGGTGCAGGCGGTGGCTCTGCTCCCGGCATCAGGTCCACCTGGTTACAGCCGGACACTCAGTACCTCGTCATCCAGCTGGACAGGGAACTAACTGCAGGACAGAGATATCAGCTGTTCACCGAGTTCACCGGAGAACTCGCTGACGACTTGGCAGGATTCTACAGGAGCGAGTACGACGAGGACGGAACCAGAAAGTACGTTTTCTTTAACTCCCGCTCTCCTCTAAATCAGTTTTGGGTGAGATGATTTAAAAAATCTGTAAAATTGAATTTCACAGGATCGTCGCCACGTCTCAGATGCATCCGACTCATGCCAGAAAAACCTTCCCTTGTTTCGACGAGCCAGCGATGAAAGCTGTTTTCTACATCACGCTCACTCATCCACCTGGAACCGTGGCCCTGTCCAACGGGATGGAGAGAGGTCAGTGAAGGCAGCACGGAGCACAGCGGCTCTATTTACAGTAAACACTAAATATTTCGCTTGTCTTGATAGATATTGTGAACACCACTATTGACGGAGTGGCTGTGACGCAGACCACGTTCGAGCCGACCAAGAGGATGTCGACGTATCTGCTCGCCCTCATCGTCTGTGACTACACACACCTCAGTGCTGCACAAGGAGACACTCTGGTAAACGGCTCAATGACGTTCTTCACTTTAACATCATCAGTTTGTCAACAAATAATCGCAACACAACCAAATAGTCACAACACAGATCTGCTGCTGTGTCTTCAGATCCGTATCTGGGCTCGCAGGTCGGCCATCGATCAGGGACAAGGAGACTACGCCCTCAATGTGACTGGACCTGTGCTGGACTTCCTCCAGTCGTACTATAACATCTCCTACCCGCTGAGCAAGTCGGGTCCGTCCGCTCTTATCATTTATTATCATCTCTCATCATGTATATCTGACATTCCTGACATGATCCATGTTCCTGCGCCTGGTCACAGTCGTCCCGTGTGTGACTGTGGGTCATTAAGTCTTCTCTCTGCCTCTCAGATCAAATCGCATACCCGACTTTTACTTTGGTGCGATGGAGAACTGGGGTTTGGTGACGTACAGAGAAACCAACTTCTCTACGACCCTCTGACCTCGTCCATCAGAAACAAGGAGACCACTGCCACCATCATCGCTCATGAACTGGCACACATGGTGAACTCCTTCTCTCCTGTTGTTCCTGTGTTGTCTCGTGTGTGTCGTCTGGTTCACTCAGTGATCAGTGAACTCTCTGCTGCAGTGGTTTGGAAACCTGGTGACTCTGCGCTGGTGGAACGAGGTGTGGCTGAACGAGGGCTTCGCTTCCTACGTGTCGTACCTGGGAGCGGATCACGCCGAGCCCGCCTGGAACCTGGTCAGAACTCACTGGTCCAAGCTGAACGTCACATTAAAGACTCATAACGTGAAAATAATCTGGATACGTTTCTGTCCCTGCTCCAGAAAGACCTGATAATACTTGACGACGTCCACCGAGTGTTTGCGGTGGATGCGTTGACCTCGTCTCATCCTCTGTCCTCTGAAGAAGACAGCATCATCCTTCCAGACCAGATCACCGAACAGTTTGACGTCATCTCGTACAGCAAGTAAACTAATCTGATTTTATACTCTGGATAAATGATTCCTGTTTATGTTTGATGTTAGGTTTTATATATTTACATGTTATCTCCTCAGGGTGCAGCCGTGCTTCGGATGTTGTCTGATTTTCTCTCCGAGTCGATCTTTGTCCAGGGACTCAGTGTACGTTTTTTAATATTACAACAAAAACATGTTGATGTGATGAATCTCCCTCTAATTCAGTAAAAACCTGATGACAACAGGATTTTATATTTGATCGTTTCACTGTCTCTTCCTCCTTTTGTCTCCAGCGATACCTCAATCACTTCGCCTACAGTAACACAGTGGGAAATGACTTGTGGCAACATTTACAACTGGTAAGATGGAAGATTTCTATATTTTCAAAATGTTATTAGAGGTTTACAGCTGTATTTCGGTTTTCAGTTGAGTTGATAGCATGAATAGGACATCTCAGGCATATGTGACCATCCGTTCATCTTCTAGTCATGGTGGTGGACGTGCCAAACCACCTAACGTTGTCCAACGTTCCCTTCTGGTCCAGTTTGTGACATCATGAACCGCTGGGTGCTCCAGATGGGCTTCCCTGTGGTTACCATAGATACCACCACAGGAGCGGTATCCCAGAAGCACTTTCTGCTGGATCCAGGGTCAAAGGTCACAGTGGAATCCCCTTACAGGTACGCAGCACATTTCATAATCTCTGCAGGGATTAATCTATAGTTTAAGATTTAAGGATAATCCTCACTCCGGTGCAGTGACGTTATAAAAAAGTTGTATTTGTCCCGTCGTCCTCTTGCCTCAGTCGGGATGTGAAGTGTATTTTCCCCCCCCCCCCCCCTCAGGTACGAGTGGATGATTCCTGTTCGGTGGATGAAGTCCGGTGAAGTCCAGAGAGACATGTGGTGGCTGATGGAAAAGGAAGGTGTGTGATATTTAATGAATTAAGGAAATGTAGATAATTAATTGTGAAGCTAAAACTTTCAGGCTGTTTTTACCGTCTGTTTTCCTCTGTCAGCTGTGAACCTGGAGATGAGGACTGGAGGTCTGTGGATTCTGGCCAACGTCAATGTCACTGGATTTTACCGAGTCAACTACGACCTGGGGAACTGGGAGCGGCTCCTCGCTCAGCTGGACTCGGAGCACCAGGTGCAGTGAAGTCTGAGTGTGTCACATTTTACATCCTCTGAAAAAGGGAAGTTACGACTAAAGAGTCTTGATTGTCTCGTCCTTGTGTTGCAGTTGTGCTTCCTTTGTTTCTTCCGTGTTTTAGAGATGAGTTGCTTGTGTTTGAAATCCTGTGACTGAGCTGAATCTGTTGTCCAGGTGATACCGGTGAATAACCGAGCCCAGCTGGTGGACGATGCTTTCAACCTGGCCAGGTACGTCCGTTTACTTTCATATGTTTTACGTTTTCTCTGAATTATTTTGCGTTACCTCACAAAAGTTTCCCCTTTCCCATCATGCAACACTGTGGTTTCATGAAGGGCAGACGTCCTGGTTGTGAATGAATCCGACAGCATCCTGCAGTTCACTGTTCTTCTGGAGAATTCCTTGAAGTTTACTTTCACGTTAATGATGTGACCATTGAGCAGTAGAACGACATCAGCAACCTTTGTGCTCAAAATTCAATAAGCTGATCCATAAAGTTAATAAATAAATATGACCCGGTCTGTCGGGACCATTTTATATCTCATTTCTCAACAAACTTCAGAGACAGATACACAAAACACCGATATGTGTAAACGTGTTTTGTATCTAAATCACGTGACGAGCTCTTGTCTCTGCAGAGCTCAGTTCATCTCCACCTCTCTGGCTCTGAGGACGACCTCCTACCTGCTGCTGGAGACCGAGTACATGCCCTGGCAGTCGGCTCTGGATAATCTGCAGTACTACGACCTCATGCTGGACCGTACCGACGCCTATCAGCCGATGCAGGTGCAGCACATCATGTGTAGAGTAACCTGTGTGTTGCAGAGTTTCACTTCTGTAGGATTTTTGTACGTCAGAGCAAATAGATGATGTTTGTCAGTGAATCTGTGTTTCAACCAGAGGAACTAGGGTCTAAATTAAGATACTGCAAATGTTTTTACCCATAAAAAAGTACGTGAGCTTTAGGGCGGGGCTTGCAGCGTTGAAGATGCGTGATTGGTCGAGCAGTCCATTTTCTCTCAGCCACCATTTTTAGAAGTCTGCAGCTGCAAAACAAAAGTAGATTTAGTCACGATAACATTGTTCACATGTGAATTAGAAAACTTAGTAACTTACCGTCGTTGATCTTCGTGAGTCTCAATCATCTCACAGAGAATCTCTGCAGAAGCTCGTAACGTCTCTTTCATAATTTTGGGGCGTTTTGAAAATGTTGACTCAATATTTGCAAAGCAGTAAATCTCCTCCATATTTATAATTGTTGCACAAATACTTATCAGTTGATTTATATGCATCATCATTGTTGTATAGTCTTCCACACTACTGCCACCTACTGGACTGTGGTGGAACAGCTCAGTTTTGAATACGTTTAATTAAGTTGCTGGTACTTTTGATTGACACGCAGCTTCAGTTTGAGTTCAGATTAACCAGCTCTCCTCTCGTAAAACCTCCAGAACTACATGAGGAAGCTGGTGACTCCACTCTTCCTGCACTTCAAGAACGTAACATCAAACTGGACCCGTGTTCCTGACGGACTCACTGACCAGTGAGTAAACTCACTCAATACGAAGTTATTTTTCTGCCTCCTGATCAGGAGCAGCACCTACATTTGGATTCTTGGGTGATTTGTTCATGTGATAAAATGTGTATCTGTTCCAGCAGCAGAAGTAGAAACAAGCTGCAGTCACAACATTCTCGATAGTAACTGTTAGCATAAGAATTATACTTCAAGTCTGTTATCACTGTCATGGCCAACACTTGACAACTTTGTTCTGTTGATAGAATAAACTTTAACAACTCAACATGTTTTAACAAGTTTGTCTCCCCCTGCAGGTACAACCAGGTCAATGCCCTCTCTATGGGCTGCAGGACAGGACTCACAGAATGTCAGAACTTGACCACGGCCTGGTTCAAACAGTGGATGGAAAACCCCAGAGACAATCCGTTGGTCTATCTTATGTCTTTCTAATCTATCTAAGAAAATGTTTATTTGCTTTAATTCCAGTATATCTCATCTCTGATTGGTCCATTCCCAAAACTGTGAAACGCTAAAGTTGCTAACCACTGGTGACCTGAGTGGATAACAGAGCAGCTTCATGCTGGATGGTGAAATGCATCAGTCACTTCTCTGAACTTCTGTAAAATCACTGACCAACACAGACGCACAACAAAGATCCAGATTAACGTGCACAAACACTGAAAATCAGTTTTCATAATATCAGTCAGTCAGTGTATTAACTGCGGCTCTCTCGTCAGGATCGATCCTAACCTGCGTACGACCGTGTACTGCAGCGCGGTGGCGGCAGGCGACGAGGCCGAGTGGGAGTTTGGTTGGTCCCAGTTCAAGAACGCCACGTTAGCCAGCGAGGCGAGCAAACTCATGACTGCACTGGCCTGCACCCAAAACAAGCAGCTGCTGCAGAGGTGCGTATCCTTCCACCCTGAAGAGGAGGGTAACGTAGAGATTCAATAAACGAGTCGGGGGGCCTGTTGAAAATGGAATTTTTTGACAGGTTGTGAAATGAACCCTGAAACGTGGCCATCTTGGTTCCGTTCACAGGTATCTGTCTCACACCTTGAATCCAGCTATGATCCGAAAGCAGGACGCCACCTCCGTCATCACGTCTGTTGCCAGCAACAGGGAGGGACAGAGTCTGGCCTGGGACTTTGTCCGGGATCAGTGGGAGTACATGTTCACACAGTGAGTAACCTTTGACTGTGGATTATATTTCGACATGGAAGACGTACGGCGTCGGGTTGGTTCAGAAACAATCGATGGACGACGCTTTGCCTGAAGTGATGAAGACACACACAAATGTAAACAAACTTTGTTCGTTGTCTGTAATATAAAAAAACATAAACTTCTGGGTCTGGAAAGTGAAAGCCTGAAACCTGTCTTCTGTGTAATGACCAGCAGGGGGCGACTCCACTGGTAGTTTCTATAGAAGTCTATAGAAAGTGACTCTACTTCTCACTTTATAACGTCAGTAAACATTCAGGAGTTTCTCAGTCTCGAGTTTCAAGTCTTCTTCAAACAGCTGATGTTCATTTAGTGAATTATGATCATTTAGAGTCAAACAGACCATAAAGCACCGGATGTGTTGGGGGGGAGGATACCACAGTGTGATTGACAGCTAGCACCGTCCAATAGGAGCAGGTGGCAGGTGTAGGTGGGCGTGTAGTGTCCTGGAGCTCTCAGCCAAGCTCCAGGACTAAATAAAATAAATGTGTTGGTTTTTTCTACAGATATGGCGTGGGCTCTTTCTCCTTCGCCTCCATGATCAGCGGCGTCACCGCGAGGTTCTCCACAGCTGCTGAACTCCAACAGGTCTGCAGTCGTTACTGAATCTACCTTAACGTGTAAACGTGGGTCTGTTGTCTGAACTGTTCTCCCATGTTTCCCAGCTGGAGGAGTTCGTGGAGCAGAACAGTGCAGCCGGGTTCGGTTCTGCGACGCTGGCGGTGGAACAGGCCGTGGAGAGAACCAGAGCCAACATCAAGTGGCTTCAGCTGAACAAACAGGAGATCCTGGACTGGTTCAACAGCCAGAGCTGACATCAGCTACACCCCCACTGAGCTGACACTCGTCTCACATGTAACACACGTGTTCATGCTCCAAAGACCAATAAATAAGACACAACATGTTGTCGTGATGATAAGAAACAAAAATCCAGTCCGGCAGCAACGCGTCTGCATTTGTATCGTAACCTTATTCGTATAAATAAGTAATTATTACACCAGCATGATTTTTATGTAACGTTTTTTCAGTTTTGAGGTTTTCTGTTCGTCTGTGAACTAAATAACAAACGTTGAGTTGGACTCAAGGATGAAGCAATTCAAATGTGGTGGTTAAAGGTAAAGGGTCGAGTTCACTGTGACCTGACAAAGCACGATTGTTGCCTTGTGAACACAAAATGTCAACAACACCTCGTGGGAATTTCTTCAATTTGAGTGCGAACGTTCAGTCGGACTCTCGGACAGACTGATTCATTTTTGGTGGTCGAAGGTCAAACCTCCAGCTTCCAGTGACCTCATACAGCACATGTTTTGCTTGTCAACAAAATATCTACAATAATAACTTAAGAGTAGTTCTTGAAATTTTGTACAAATGTTAATTTTGACTCATGCATGAACTGATTAGAATTCACAATTGAAAAACTCAAACAGGTTGGATGGGGTGTATGACCGATACTCCAGCCAGCCACCAGGGGGGGATATAAATGCTTTGGCTTCAGCTTTGGGAAGCTGTCACGTCTTCCATCTTAATTCACAGCCTGGACGAGTGCATCGATCCTTCAGTGCAGGAACTTACGAGGCCTCACGACAAAAGCACTTTTCTTTTGGTTCTGAATGAAAACCATCAAACAGCAGAACGTCGTAACAAGCCACCCACTGTTTATTGGTCGGAGTTGTCACAGCCACAGATGCACACAGCGACAGACACAGATGAATCAAACAAAAAAACTTTTTTTCACACGGGAGAGAAACGTTTCTTCTCCGCTGACGAAAAAGAAAAACAGTGAGTTTGAAGAACACAACTTTCAAACCAAGAACAAAACTGCGTCTTTGTGTCGTCACAGAAACGTCCGACACAGACGACAGTCAAAATCAAAATAAAGACACATTATTCAGAAGCCATTTCCAACACTATACATCACAGAAAGAAAAACATTAATATCAACACGAGACTTCTTTGAGGATTTATAAGCTCCGATGGTTTATGATAAAAACACATTTTAATGTCTTTGCCATAACCTTCTATTAAAGGTTTTAGTTTTGCATGAAACTGGGGGAAAGTTGATCCCGGTTTTATCGAGTGGCGCCAAAACATATCTCACATTCCTCATTGAAATGAATTATTTTCTAAGACCGAAAAATTTTCTGTTTAATCTAGTTTGCGTTCGGAAAATAAGACTTTTGCTTATTTTTCTAAATAGTGAATTAGAGTGTGAGCGAAGCCGGATGAGGACGAACTTTCCCTGCACCGTGATCGTGCTCATGCAAAACGACAGCGGCACACGAGACAAGATGTTGAGCTTCAATACAGATGTTTCACCTTATAAGTAAAACCACTGCAGATGTTAATTCTCTGTATTCGTTTGATTCGATGTTAAAAAAAACTGCTGTGAACGGCCGATGGTAGAGAAATCATGCGCCATCTATTGATAACTATTGGAATTACACAGGTGGTTAGTACTTCAAGTTGATTCTGTTGTTGAAGGTTTTAGGAAAAAAAACTAAATTTCCTCAGAGATAAGACGCAGCAATTGAAGTTCTGACAATAATTTGGAGTGAAGTTCCCCCCCCCCCCCCGGTCCGTTTGTTTGTTGTTTGGTTTGTGAGATTACACAAAAACTACTTGTCCGATTACCAAGAAGTTTTTTCTTTCAACTAGAGAATTATTCATGGGTCTTGATGGATGAAAACCAGGGGAATGAAAGTGTCTCATATCTATCTGTGTGTGATTTAGTTCAGCCTGATTGAATCTGAGGGGACTGTGAGCTGGTGGAGGAACGAGCTCCACTCTGAGGATATTATTGAGTTATGGGCGCTGTAGGACTGAGGAGTACTCGATGCAGTGAGTGACAACATTTAGATTCCATCTCCTCCGGTAAGAGTCGAAGCTGCCGAGAACAAAAAAACGGTGTTTTCAAGTATAAGTGACACAAAGTGGAGGAAAACTGTAACTGCAGACGATTCGAGAGCTTCAGCGCTTTCACGATGTCGACACACGTGGATACAAAAAAAAAACACACTCACAGAAAACATCTCCTTCATTCATGCAGCTACTGGTAGAAAGACGAGTTCCATCACGTGATTTAATACGACAGAGTTTAACGGCTCACGTTGAAGGAAAGAAATTCTGAGAATAAAGTCGTAAATTAGATATTACAACTTTATTGTTATGAAATTATGCTTTATTTATGTAAAATAAAGATTTTTTTCTTGTAATATTATGACTTTATTCTCATGTAACTTCATTTCTCGTTAAATTACGACTTTATTCTTGTCAAATACTATTATGATATTGAGTTTTTTATTTTAACATGGCCCAAATTCTCCTACTGTCATAGTCTAAGCTTCAAGTTTGACTAAATGACTCCAGTGTGTATCCGCCTCACCTTCTAACACTGAACCATGAAGAACCAAACCTCTAAACTCAAAGTGGAAACATCGCCCTCTTCTGTCGAACGTGTAAAAACAAAATGATGCACATGAAAATAAAGACGGAAATAGTTTTTGTCATTTTTTTTTTACATTTAACAGGCGTGAGCATTTCTTTGAAACGCAGAATGAAGTCAAAGCTTCCGACACCGAGCGCTCACGTTTCCCAGCGACCTCACTGCAGGATCTTCTCCCGCGTGTCCGGCAGCTTCAGCGCCAGTAGGCCGCCGCACGTCAGCGCAGCGAAGGACAGGAGGATGGGCACGGCCGTGGTGACGCCCACGAAGCTGGCGAAGATGGAGCTGCCGAGGACCGCGGCCAGTTTGCACAGAGCGTTCAGCACGCCGAACGCCGTGGCCCTGAGAGACGGAGGGATTCGGTTCAGAGACTCAAACTGTCACTATCACCACGGAAGACAAAATGATAGATAGATAGATAGATGAGAGTAGATAGATAGATAGATAGATAGATAGATAGATAGATAGATAGATAGATAGATGGATGGATGGATGGATAGAAGGATAGATAGATAGATGGATAGATGGATAGATAGAGGGATAGATAGATAGATAGATAGATAGATAGATGGATGGATGGATGGATGGATAGAAGGATAGATAGATAGATAGATAGATAGATGGTAGATGGATGGATGGATGGATGGATGGATGGATGGATGGATGGATGGATAGATAGATAGAGATGATAGATAGATGATAGATAGATAGATAGTAGATAGATAGATAGATGTAGATAGATGATAGATGGATGGATGAGATAGGATAGATAGATAGATAGATAGGATGGATAGATGATGATGATGATGGATGGATGGATGATAGAAGATAGATAGATGGATAGATGGATAGATAGAGTAGATAGATAGATAGATGATAGATGAGGATGGGGTGGATGGATGAAGATAGATGAGATAGATGAGATGGAAGATGAGATGAGTGGATGAGATGTGGATGAATGAGATAGATAGTAAGATGATAGGATAGATAGATAAGTAATATAGATAGATAGATAGATAGATAGATAGATAGATAGATAGATAGATAGATAGATAGATAGATAGATAGATAGATAGAGACAGTGAAGTCACCTTTTAGAAGCCGGGTAGAGCTCCACCGTCACCACCTCGATGCCGTTCCACGCCGCTACGCTGACCCCACAGAACAGACACTGCAGGGCGATGATCGCTGATTGGGTGAAGCTCAGAAACAGGAAGAAGGTGCAGCCGGCGGAGATCAGCATGGAGCCCCCTGTGGAGACAACACCATGGATCTTTAAGTCCGTTACTGAACCTGGCGATTCAAAAGTGATTTAAAAGTAACAAGCAGAATTGGTTGATAAAGATTTAAGATAAAGAAAATTACAGCTGTTTCGATACCAGCATTGTAAATGAACAAGACTATCAACCAATCACTGTCTTCCATCTGATCACCTATGATCTTCACTCTGCCGATCTTCTGCATGAAGAGCGCTGAGATGATGTTGCCCGGCAACACGGCCAGGCTCCCCAGGAAGCTGACCAGGTAGATGAGGACGTCGTTCTCCTGGCCGTTGTCCAGGTGGCAGCCCTGTTTGTTGTGCTCAAAGGAGGAGTTCTCCATCCTGCAGTTGATGAACTTCTCCTCCCACAGATCTGCAGAGGAACAGGGCTCGTTTGTCTCGTCTCTTACTCGAAGGAGACGTAATGTTTCCTCAGAGTTTCACTGTCTCTCGGACCCATTGACCAGCTGCTCCTGCGTCACGGTCGAGGTCGAGGGGAAAAGGCCATTTACAGTGTGTTCCCTCTCCTTATTTAGAGAGGAATTCTGGTACATTTCAACCTAATAAATCTTATTTTTCAACCTAGAGAATCAACAAAATGTTCACGAAAAAGTTATTTTCACCAATAAAAGGCTCAAGTTGTTGTTCTGGTTCTTTGCTGAGAGTCATTACACACGTCTCACTCATAACTGAGCAGCAGCTCGTTGTCGCTCTTCTGCTCGTTGCTTCTCTCTCTCGCCCTTTAAGGTTAATCTACGATCATAAATAAACTTGACTTCATCGAAGCAAACTATTTGAACGCAGATACGAGCCCCTGATTGTGATCATACATCACGTATATGTGTAACGCCACGTCAGCTCGCACAGAGACTCGCTGATTAAAACAATCACAGATATTGTTTTAATGTCAGTAAATGGAAACGTCAGTTGAGAATTGGGGTGAAAACTATCAAAGTGAACCAATTCCTGTGATGTGAGATTATGGAGATACACGATATCTGCATAATCCCAAACAGTAAAGAGAACTCTATGATGGATTTTCTCTTTGACCCCGTTGTACAGACAAATGAGACACAGTGGACGTTTCTGGACCATGTGACCCCTCAGAGGACCTCTGACCTCTAAACTTTGACCTCTGACCCACGTTTACTCCGTTATCCCTGCACCGGAGCTGTGGTTCCTCCGAACCTGCCCCGGCTGAACCCACCTGTGTTGGTGAAGAGCGTGGAGCGGATGGTGCAGTTCTCAAACACTGTGTCTGTGGACCTGATGTCCTCAAAGTGACAGTCTTCAAACAGAGAGTCCTCAAACTTCACTGACTTCATCTCTATTCTGATGAACCTATGGGGATGGGATGGGACACACACGCACAACGCACACACGCACGACACACACACACAACACACAAACACACACACACACACAAAGAAAACATGGACTCACTTCTATCGCTGTGGTGTCACAGAATCAGAAAAGACCCAATGGGCTGTAATGAGTTAAATCCACGATGATAATGTTGCCATGGAAATAAACTCAGAATGATCATTTCCATGGCAGCATTATGTTTTTGATGACTTTACTGTTCAGACTGAAATTTAACCCAAAGCCCGTTGAGTCATTCTTAAATTCTGCAGAAAGCATAGAAGTTCAATAATATACAGTTCTTTAGGAATCTGTATATCTGCACTGAGAACGTTCTCCGGCAACACCGAGCTGAGACGATCTCATGGGATCTGGAGCGCTGAAACAAAAATCACGTTGTGCATCTTCACCACATGGACAGAAAACCTCCGACGTGCACATGTGTACACAATTAAAAACCGTTTTACAGTATCCAGAAATACTGTAAGTCTCTGTAGACACCTCGAGGTTTACGCCCCTCACATGTGACGTGAGGTGACGACCTGTCGAAATGACGAGTCACGTGACAGTTTCTGATCACAACGAGCCTGAGAAGGAAGTGATAACTCTGTGTTCACGGGGCCGAGGTGCAGGAGGAAGTGACTGTTTAAGACTGAGCGGTTGTTTACATGTTGAAATCTGACTGATTAACCCGCAGATCAAGATGCTGCTGCTTCACTGAAATTATAATAAACGCAACAAATAGATTGATTGATTGTACAAGTTAATATCTGGCTGAGTTTCATACTGATTTATTCCTATTTAGTTGCTAAGTTAAAACTCAGACAATTCACAAGCACAGTGGCCATTATGAAACTATGCATATGTTGAATACAGAATGAAATTGTTTAATTCTTATTCGTCGCTTGTAACGAGGATGAAAAACACTGTTCTCAGTTTTACCGAAATGATCTGAGCTACACAGACTTATTCCATCTCACACTCACTGTTTGAAACTGACAGATATTATATATATATATAAACCGCTGAGCTGTATCCAGACAGTGACACAGTGAGACTTACTTGTCGTGGATATATTCTCCTTCTGTGTGGATCTGGTTTTCCAAAGAAAAGTTGAAGTGGAAGTTTTCCACTCGTTCTCTGTGGAGCACCTGAGAAGAGACAAAACGAAGTCCGGCTGTAAACATCAGGAGCATCTGCTCCGTGCTCCTGTGCTCGTGAGCTTATGATTCCAAACTTCTCTTCCACAAACACGAATCAGAAACACGACTGGATGTTGATGGCAACGTTTTCTTATGAGCTTCATACATCATTTGCAGAAAACTACAGAATCCAGTAGTTCCTGAAAACAACTGTAACTGAGCGATAATGGGTTTATGCAGATGAAAGCAGAGTCGCTCTGAGTTTCCATGACTCGTCGTTGACTTTACCTTGACCTTGGACTTGTATTCCTCGTACTGAAGGTGTTTGATCATGTCAGGGAACCACACGGCCAGACCATAGTAACTGTGATCGAGAGAGGACAGAGTCAATTAAACTAAACTTCACCCCAAAACTACATGATCAGATCAGGGATTTGCTTCTGCTTTGTTAATCTGCTTTACGCCCAAACAGCAGTCTGAGGTGTGAACCCACCTGAAGGCCATGCAGAACCAGATGACGGCCATGAAGAGCGTCGCTAACCTCAGCTCTGCAGACACGAGAGACGCGACGTTCTTCAACACCTGGAACAAATATAAATGTGGAGTCAACTCTCTTTAGATTTACTGCTGTTCTCTCTTTTCACATTAGAATTCCAACATATGTGACAATTGTCCTCTCATGCAGATTCTAAGTTAGGTACAGAAATGTGATCCTGGTTCTTAGTCATATTCTTACAGTGGCTGTTTCCAGTCTGACCAACCACTCAAAGCACTTTCTGTATTATTATACACTGTTCATACACGGAGTGCAATTCGGAGGAGCCGGGGGATTGAACCACCGACCTTCTGCTTAGTGAACAACCCTCTCATGTTTCAGAAAATAACTAAATGGCCTCTGATATGAGCATTTTAGCTTTTGATTCGCAGTTTGCGTTCATCCAGTGGTTTCTGAAAGTGTGTCATCGATCCAAGAAGTGATGAACGAACTCCTCTACACAAAGTGAGTGTATTGAATCTACCAGTTTAATGCATAGGATGTTTCTGTCTGTACAACAGAGCTACAGGCGTCCTGACTAGCACAAGGAAACTGCGTTTGATCGTGTCATCATCTCAAATACTGGATCCCAGCATCATGAATGAAAGACTGAGGCGGGTGTTTCCTTGACTGAGAAGAGTTTTGGTCCTTAACACCTGCTGTGCTCTCCGGTGGTGTGCCCCAGGGTTCTGTCCTGGGTCCTATACTTCATATTCTGTTATTAACTTTTAACTGCTGCAGATTCTCGGCTAAAGGGAGACAGAGCTTTTAAAATGAGGAGGCTGAGTCAGTAGCTTTTGTTTAAATCAAATCTTGAAACGTACTGATACCGCATTCACTGATTCTACCTTGCTCTAGTTTTAATCATCATACGAGGAAGTAATGCTACAATTTTGGTTTGATGTCTTCGGGGCCCGGTGGTAACCACAGTCTCAACCATTGAGCGTGACCACATACCAGTTTGCAGAGCGTTAGCGAGCGCACAGCCCATCGCTGCACGGACGTCCCGGTCGCACTCTGAATCTCAATGAACTCGTCCTCTGCTGTTTTCGGAGCCTTGATGTGAGTCACCTGCAAAGATGGAGGAGAAGGAAAATAATGTCAAAACAACCTCCTCCAAAATGAAACTCAACTCTCAGATGGAAGCTTTTAACTGTTTCCTTCTTTCATGTCAAGCTCTTCTTCAGATTTCTAAAAATACAACTAAACAAGTAAGGCACCAAAACAGGCCTGAGGAAATATTCCATCATATTTAATGTTCACAGAGGTTGTAGAATGAGTATCTAAGGTATATTTTGTATATTCAAACACTGAATATCACACGTATCTCTTCACTGTGTATTTTAATAAACTTGTATTGTGTTACATCCACACGTACTCACAGTAAAGACTTTCTCCGGTTGTCCCTTGGCTCTCCAGTTGGTGTCGTGAACTTGCTTCAGGATCATCCACGCCTCGTCGTGTTTGGCATTCTGCTCAACACACACACAAATGAGGCAACAATTTGCATCCACACAGTGTCGGAGCTGAAGTTCTGCACCAGCGTGTCGGGCGGTCTCACCTCCAGGAGGAAGCGAGGGCTCTCCGGCATGAAGGTGAGTCCGATCAGAGAGGTGATGGCAGGGAGAGCTGCAACCAGGATGAAGACCCTCCAGCTGTGGAACTGGAACTCTGTGCCCATACTGAAGCCCCAGCCTGTACACACACACACACACACACACACACCACACACACACACAGACAGACACACACACACACACGGGTGAAAACAGCACTCTGGGTAAAAGGCCTGCAGGTGTGAATCTGCCTCCTGAGAGCGTTGGGGTTCAATCCCTGCCCAAAGATTTGTCTGATTAACAATTGCAATATACAATGGGAATCAGCAGGGGGGGGGGGGTATTCAGCAGAAAAATATATCTAATCATCTGCAGCCCACAGTCAATGGTGTAATTTCAAATCTGGAAACTCTTCAGTAGATGTTGCTGTTTCCTCACAGGCAGCGTTAGAGGAAAGCTCTGCAGTATTCGAACAGGTTATGAGCATCTTTAAGTTCTCACCATATCTGGGGATGATGCCCCAGGCAGTGAAGGAGGCGTAGATCCCCCCGATCATCCAGAACATGCACAACCAGGACAGATGCTCTCCTCTCTTGTCCATCTGAAGAAACTCAGAGAAGTACGTGTACACGATGGGTACTGTTCCACCGATGCTGAGAGGAGAGAAAGTTCTACTGAATACCAGCAAGCGGACTATAATACACCAATATCTGCTTTTTATTTAACTTGAGGTTTTAAGCCAATGTGAGCTAATGAAGTTGAAAAGCTCGGTGTGTGTTTGAGATCGTTACCCGACGCCAGACAGAACCCTGAAGAACAGGAAGAAGCCGTAGCCTTGGGCGAACGAAGACAGGAAGGCGAAGACGCAGTTTATCTCCAACGCCACAATCAGGCAGCGCCGACGGCCGACTTTGTCTGCGAGGCCGCCCCACAAGAAGGCCCCCACCATCATGCTCACGAAGACGGTCAGACCTGCACAGAGAGAGAGATCAAGAGTAGAAACTATAAAGTTATATCCACTAATGTATACCTGCCTGCTCTGATTGGATCGATGAACCAATTTGAATCTAATTATTGACGTTAACATGTGATGGAGTAGAAAGATATTCACAAAGTTGTGGAGTAAAAGTAAATAAATAAACTTAAGTAAAGTACAGATACATGAAAAATGTACCTCAGCACATGTAGTAAAGCAGTAAATGTACTTTGTCCTTCTTCCTCACGTCAGACTGTCCTGACGTGAGGAAGAAATATTTCAGCTCACTCAGCTCTTTATAAGATTTTCATTAGTGCTGCTGCCTTCACCCAGTATCGGCTCGACTGGTGCCAGGTACTGGCAGCGTCACACTGCAGTATGCAGATGGCCGTGCCACAGGGGAGAGCAGTGACTGATCCTGGGTCTAACACTGCAGAACCTCGTCCACTCGTCCTGTTCAACGCACAGTATTTTATATAAACGTGCACGAGGACAGAAATAAAGACTCATTTCACGTCTAGTTTCTCTGACTGGGTCTCGGGGATCTGAGGCAGCGCTGAGATGCTACAGCTCTTTTTTCCCAAGGTCGGGACGGAGCATCAATAATTCTGACTGTGTTTTCTGCTGACTCAGAAACAAACCCAGAGTCAGAAACCGAGGTACAGAGGGAGAACGGAGGAGTAGAAGCTGTGAGGCTCTGCAGGAGGGCAGGTGATTCTCAGATGATTATAAAACACTTTATACTCAATAGGAGAAAGCGTTTTTATTTTCTCAGCACTTCTGCAACTTCAGAAAACATCGATTCTGTTCGATTCCTCCTCCCCAGTTTGCACCAAGACCGAGAGCAGATGAGATGAAGACCGATGGAGGAGGATGGAAAAAGGGAAGCATAGAGACGGGAGGACGGAGAGATCGTAACCGGGAGAGAAAGAGAAGGAGAGAGCAGTAAAAGATTCGTTTCTCTGCCACCGGCCTGTCGGCTGCTGAGTCAGGCGTCTGCAGAGGAGACGACGAAAAGGAGCGACTGACGATAAACACGATTAAGGCCTGCAGGGCACCAGATGTTAAATCACAGCATAGTGAAGTAACAATGAACAAATACTTTGTTACTGGTTTACAGGTATATGTACTTTACTGTCATACATGTTTTATATTTTTTATTCAGCTTCCCAACATCAAGAAACGGACGATAACACAAAGTAGACGATAACTTGATGTATATGTATCAGTGGATATCTCGCACAACTAATGTAACACAACTAATGTAACACAACTAATGTAACACAACTAATGTAACACAACTAATGTAACACAACTAATGTAACACAACTAATGTAACACAACTAATGTAACACAACTAATGTAACACAACGTAATGCGGAGCGTCAGGAAATAAGAACATGGAAGAAAGTGAGGAATCAGAAAACGTCTCTGTTAATGAAGCAGAGCAACAAAACAGCCTTGGAATCAGCACTTTTTTTTTTTACGTGAGTCGTTTTAAAGAAATATCACAACCTGGACGACTGAGAATCTCCCTCACACGCTGCGTATATATATTTACAGCAGGAAGTCGTTACGGAGCAACACTGATTTATACAAATCACTCCTCATCCAACGAGCTGATTCATTCCTGCCTCGGAGCCCATTAGCTAATTAGACTGCAGCACGAGGATCTACAGAGAAGTTTCAGGAACTCAATGACTCCCCATTGGCTGCCTGTGTGTGTGTGTGTGTGTGTGTGTGTGTGTGTGTGTGTGTGTGTGTGTGTGTGTGTGTGTGTGTGTGTGTGTGTGTGTGTGTGTGTGTGTGTGTGTGTGTGTGTGTGTGTCAGCTCTCCTTAAAGTGAAGCCAAAACATCTTGATCTCCCCCTGGTTGGCTGGCTGCAGTATAGGTCCTAAACCTTGCTCCGTCCATGTTAACAGATGGGACAATTAAATAATCCAAAAAATACGTTTTCCTAAATATGTTATGTGTCGTTTCACGTTCGAGCTCTTACCCAGCATTCCTTTCTCTGCGTTGGACAGACACAGATCCTTCTCCGCGGAGGGAAGAGCGAACGCAACCACAAAACATTCCACTCCATCCGCCATTAACGCCAGGCCCAGCACGACGAAGAGCGTCCACTGGAACTTCCCGTGGCCACAGTCCTCCATGATGTCCTCGTACTGCTCGGACAGCTCCTCCAGTTCGGAGACAGCGTTTCTGGCAGATCGAGCTTTAGCCCTGGGACGCAGAGAGAGAACGGGAAGAAGAAGAAGGAAAACGGTAAGAAAATGTGACCGTGTTTGTTAAAACTGATCAAAATCTGTGATTCATTTTTACACAGTTCTGAGAAAAACTAAATGAAAGATGTCGGTTTGTGGTTTGTCAGGTCAACACATTTCTCGTGTGCATCTGACTGAGCAGATACGATCCTGCAGTATTTTAATTAATCCAGATGTCGACACAGGCTGCACAACACAACACAACACAACACAACACAACACAACACAACACAACACAACACAACACATCTATCTCACGCTATGCAACTGCAGCCCAACGTGTAAGATGTGAGTATGAAGTGTCGTGAGAGGCTCTGAGTGCAAACGTGGAATAAAGGTTACATGTGAACTGCAGTGAGACTAAAGGTTCGGAGAAAGGTGGAATGCGGCCTCTGCGGTTGTTGTTGCACGTTCCCATGTTTTCCGGTTCAGGAAAACATAAAACAACAGAGAAATCGAACGTGTGCCTCACCGTGCCGCCCTCTGAGCCGCCTTCACCTCGTCAGGGTGAGGTATCCCTTGATATTCCCCTTCGTACATCTGGTCCTCTTCATCGTGTCCTTCCGTGGCGTCGCTCGCTGCGTCCTCTTCCTGCCGAGGGTAGTCCGTTTGGTAACCGTACCCGTCAGGGCCCCCCCCTTCTCCGTACGTCCCGTAACTGTCGCCCCCTTGTTGTTGGTACACGTTGTTTTGGTAGGGGTCGGCCATCTTGACTCACAAAGCCCGCGAGGCTTATAAATGATTTGAACAACAAAGGCTTTGGTTTGACTTGTTTGGTTGTTTCTAGTCTGGTGTCGAGAGATTAACACGTTTTCTACGTTAGCATGATCACGATCTTTAGTTATCTGGAGCTTCTCTGTCGTAACGTGTGACGGCTTGAGTCTCCGGTCTTCGATGTTGAGGTCGTACTGGTGCTGACTCCAGAGTCCAGTCGGATCTCGTCGTCGGTTTCCTCTCCTGAAAACAGAAAAAAACTCACGTTAATTTAGTCTGAAGAGATTCGCACAATATTCATCTGCTCCAAACACTTGTCATGTATTCAAAGTACAAGTAGGTATAATAAATAAGGCTTTTGATTTCCACGGAGGAAGTTTGTAGGATGTTGAGCGAGAGGCGACAGGTCAACATGTATAAACATATAAACAACGATTCCCTCTCTGCAGTAAAGTGTCTCTGTGCCGTGGGACGACGCTGCCGTGACGTCTCTTTCCATCGGGAACAGAAAAGCATTTCAGTGAGTTGATGGTGACGCAGGTCGACCAGCAGCTGATGACAGACTGGGACACAGCCGCACTTAATGCTGTCGCTTTTAATATCTACACTGTGTTTCCACATTCGGCCAAAAATAAACTGGATAATGCTTTTATCCAATTAGATTCATGATGTGAGAGCAGAGGACGAGCAGTGAGGAGCAGGATGAGATCAGACTAGACCCTGATCTGGACTTGAACCATGTGAAAGGTACGACACTAAACTGTTGATCAGCCATCGACTGAAGGTCTGTTGTCTTGTGTGGGTCCTTCTTCTTCATGACGATCACCGGGACTCTGAATAACAGCAGAACAGCTGAACTCTCCTCGTAAAGCTGCTCTGTTACATCTGCAGGAAACTTCCACAGCTCCATACATAACATAAGACACGACTTCCAGCTTGTTCCGTGTCCTCACAAACTACAAGACAGATCCACAGTCACTGAACCAAACAGGATTCTGCTCTGGTTCTTTTTAAACATCGCTGGCTGACTTGTGATTGACACGACTGCAATGGGCTGTTTGTTTGGTCTCTGGTGATCGAGCCTGCAGTTTCCTTTCTGCAACAGGAAAAGCAACCTGCAGTTATTGATCCACAGCAAGTACAGACCTGCTGCTGGACTCGGTCCACAGAACCTGGAGTAAAGACCTGCTGCTGGACTCGGTCCACAGAACCCGGAGTAAAGACCTGCTGCTGGACTCGGTCCACAGAACCTGCAGTAAAGACCTGCTGCTGGACTCGGTCCACAGAACCTGGAGTAAAGACCTGCTGCTGGACTCGGTCCACAGAACCTGCAGTAAAGACCTGCTGCTGGACTCGGTCCACAGAACCTGGAGTAAAGACCTGCTGCTGGACTCGGTCCACACAACCTGGAGTACAGACCTGCTGCTGGACTCAGTCCACAGAACCTGGAGTAAAGAGCTGCTGCTGGACTCAGAACCTGAAGTACAGACCTGCTGCTGGACTCAGTCCACAGAACCTGAAGTAAAGACCTGCTGCTGGACTCGGTCCACAGAACCTGGAGTAAAGACCTGCTGCTGGACTCAGTCCACAGAACCTGAAGTACAGACCTGCGGCTGGACTCGGTCCACAGAACCTGGAGTAAAGACCTGCTGCTGGACTCAGAACCTGGAGTAAAGACCTGCTGCTGGACTCGGTCCACAGAACCTGGAGTAAAGACCTGCTGCTGGACTCGGTCCACAGAACCTGGAGTAAAGACCTGCTGCTGGACTCAGAACCTGGAGTAAAGACCTGCTGCTGGACTCAGGTGTGAAACCAAGACATCTGAGCCACAGACAGACAGGAATCTAAATAATTAGATGGAGAAGAATAAATAAAATAGGAATCATAAAACCCGACAACAGTAAAAAATAAAATACATTAATAATGTTCATCACAAAACCAAGTCTCTAAAAACAGAATGATAAAGTGATAATTCAAAACTCAGATCATTCAGAGAAACCCAGACAGAAAACAGAACAGATCGAAGGTCTGATGTGAGTCAGCAGTTTAACGATTTGATTGACAGATGTTTTATTACAGAAAGCTGGACGGCAGGAAATTAACAATCCGGACAGGCGGCGGTTCGGACTGTTCCTCGCCATCCATCAGCGTCACATGACTGAGGTGCCGGCAGGTCTCTGTGCTGGACCGAACGTGGAGGCCAGGTCGGGTTTAAACTTCTCCTTCCTTCTCTTCCACTTCTGGAAGACGCTGAACTTAATTAGTACAGGAAAAGGAGTCTTCCTCCGTTTTAATAAACCATCTGTGGTTTTAACCCAACAAACACATTTCTTTAATTTTCAGACGAAGCACTGATGAAGAAAATAGATAATTTTCCATATTTAGTTAAAGAGAGACTTCTTGCTGCGCTGCCTCTCACTCACTTCTTCACCGTGTGTGATAATTAGCGGTGAAGCTGAGGAGGCGAGTTCTGAAACAGATGGTGGGTCAGGTCGGGATCTGACAGTTCACTGGTTTCACACTTTGATGGAAGAATGTGCGCACGGACATAGTTTGTTTCACAGCAGCAGCAGCAGGGATTATGTAATCTGAGATGAACGTATGAACACAGAAGCTCCGGACTGGACTGGACTGAACCTCCCACCTCCTGACTGTGGAGCCCAGAAAACAAACAATGCACGAGAGAGATGTCACAAACATGTTCCAACAACATTCCTGAGCTTATTGACATTGTTACGTTATTGTTAGTCTGTCTATTCTGATGTAGTGTTTGTGTATTTTACATTTCACCTGGTTGGATATCACGTTCATAAGCGAGTTCACCGGCAGGTTTCAGCGTTTCCTGTTCATAAAAACACTTTATTCAGGTTTCTGACTACGTCAAATTAAAAAACCTTAGCAAAACGTATGCATGAAAAGATTCTCCAGGACACTAGAGGGAGTGCTGGGCTGGATTAACTAGAATTGCTAAGCTAACAGGGACCTTTTGATTCAGTCGTAGTTTTGCTTTAACAAACAGTCAGTGGTCAGTTTATTAGGAACCACTAGCTCAAACTACTTGTTCTCGTCCAACAGTCCTTTGAATTCTGTTTCTCCTCAGTTCTCCTTCTCCTCTTTGTGTTTCCCAGCGGCCGCTCAGTTATTCCAATAAACCATCAGTCACATCCTGCCAGGTACTAGGTCAAGAGCTCCTAGCATTCGTGCAGCAGTACTGAGTACCGCAGGTTTCCATCACTTATTAATGAAACCTCACTGCTGTCGACGGAGAACCTTCTGGAAAGTGCGTTCCCTCGTCTACAGACTCCATTAAAACCCACGTAGATTGATATGAGCAGATTCTTTCCCTCAGTATCACATGTTGTGCGTCACATGACTCACTGGAACCAGCTCTTTGTGTCTGGTGCACTGGGAAGTCAGCGTCCTGCACTGCATCTGTAGAAAGAACACTTTCTCTCATTGGCCCATTGCCTGACCAATTTCACGTAACACGTCTTAATAAAGAAAATATTAACAACCATGAAAATAACATCCTTTATCCTTTAACATCCCTTTTTTTTTTACTTCTTTTTATACCATTTTGTTTTCATGCTTTTATCCAAAGTCTGTGTTATTATTATTATATTATTTATGAGTCTAATGCGTAACATGGCTGCAGCCTCGGCGAGTGACGGGCAAATACGTAAAAGCTCAGCCACAACAGACCTGTGGTCACGTACGTCTCTAGTTTCTGTTTTGAGCCGACGTGATGTCCTGAGCAGAAAGACGAACACATCCCTGAGGAAGAGGAGGCTGAAGAGGAGGCTGAAGAGGAGGCTACAGCGTCAGTCCAGTCATTTAGACAAGATAAATAATTCATCACGTTCCTATCCACAGCAGGAAGACCCCCCCCCCCCCCCCCCCCACACACACACACACAGTCTCCTGTTTCAAATCAGAGCAGAAGTACGCCACAGTCTTTTTACAGCAGCGTGATCGAACGTGAGCCAACTCGTTTTCAAAAGACCACGTTTTCACAATATTATCAATAAATCTTCCATCTTCTTTGTCACATATCGATTTTCACCACATCGTTAAAGTCACTTTGCAGCAACTGAACATTTAGCATGTAAAACTAATACATAGATTAAAATCAAAACTGTCCTCTGAAGAATATTTGTTGTTTCTTATGAAGCTTTAAACATGTTCAATTTCATTTTAGTAGCATATTGGTTTGTAGTTAGAGGCCATTGATCAAATAAGAGCTTGATTTGGTGAATCTCCGCTCAGGGTCGGAAGCACATGGAGCTTTCAGGGCATCTCCAGATGTTTTGTTCATTTAACTTAGCGTGAAGGTTCCTGTGCCAGGTGCGTAGCTTGAAAGGGTTGCACCCAGGGGCCTTGTTACAGATCAGGCAGCTCAGGCAAGTGCTTGAGGCCCCGAGCTGAGACGGGCCCTCGGAGAATAGAGATTAGTTCTCAGCAAAGACAGTTTGGGTTTGGTTCAAAGTTTGCCTGAGGCCCCTGAAGTCACCTGAAGCATTGGTGTGTGTTAGCATTACGCTAAAACACCTATATGGAGCCTTTACCATTCAAAACAACATGGATGCTGGACAGTAAAATTAAAATATTTGCGGATTTGAAACAAGCAAAAACATCTCACTTCCCTCCTGGCTCCGCTTTAGGCCAGATGTTTGCAGCCATGTTAGCAGCTGTGTCAGACATCGTGAGCTAACATGCTGCCAATGACAAATATTAACACTCTGTTATCAAACCAGTGTTAAAGTCCAGATTTCACCAAATATACAGGAGGACAATTCAACCTGAAAGCGGTTGGGGGATAACCCCAGTCAACACAGTGAGGGAACAAGGAACACGGCTCTACAGCAGCATTGGTACCAAACTATCGCGAACGTTGGTTAAGTTCACGGACAGATGTCACCATCACATGGTTTCCCCCGTCTCGTCTCGTTAAAGTCTTGATCTCGTTGTGATGCAATAAATGAATAATGTCCTCCCCAGAGACACGTGCAGGTTATTTTAGAGAGAAGAGCTTTTCTGTCGACGTTTCCAGGTCAAGCTACACAAACTCACTTCTGTTGCATGTTATTTCACCACAGTTTGACTCTATTTGAAGGAATGAGGAATCTAAAACGACAGATGTGACTTTACACGCATCACCACTCAAGAAGCTTATGTACGAGAGACACAGCAAAGACACAAAGACACGAAGACACAAAGACACAAAGCCCGTGTCCTGCTTTAGTTCGTGTGACACGGCAAACGAATCGACAGTAACAGCAAAAACACGAGAGTTCTCACTGAGGCAGAAACACAGATGCTACTCCTCGAAAAGGATGTAACATGAGGAGTGTGTTTGCATTTGTGTGTGTGTGTGTGTGTGTGTGTGTGTGTGTGTGTGTGTGTGTGTGTGTGTGTGTGCATTGATTACATAATGCAGTGAGCAAACCATCCCTGCTGAATAGAAGCTTTTCGTGCTTCCTACTTCTTATTAATAGATACGTGTCCTCGTTTACTTAAAGACTAGAAACCCGGTGTCCTCAGGATGTTTGTCGACAGAGTCTTTTCTCTTCGTCACGTACGGGACGGATACAGATGTTGACGTACGATGGGAGCGAAAGTTCTTAACAGTACTATCACTACTACAACAAGACACAGAAGTGTATTACACGTGGTAATACTGTGTTTTTATCTCGTATTTATATACATGTTCAAACTCAACAGCAAAAGAAAAACTGTATAATAATTGCACATATCTGGTTGTGCAGCAAAGTCTTAAAATAAAACCGTATCCCGGGGCTATTTCTGTGCCGCGACGCAGTTGAATAACATCTAAAATTCATAACGTTAACCCGTTCCACACAGAACACACAGCAGCTCCATCCAAACCAAGTCACATGCAACACAAGCAACTCAAACTCCAACTGAAGATCACTTCTCTTACCAGAAGGAAACTGAAGTTCACGTCCAGTCGCCGGCGTCCGGACCTCACGACAGATCGTTCCTCAGATTCACCGAGGGCCCTCGGACGCTGCACAGGGTAAAGAGCATCAACACACAGAGAGGCAGCACTGAGGGATTAGAGGAGGAGGAGAGGATGGAGCTGCCTCTCCCCCCTCCCTCCCTCCCTCTTCCTCTGCAGCACTCCTCCCTGCGTCCCCCCCCACCCGCCACACGCACAGTGGTTCAGTCCACCTCTGTGCGGCCGGATGAGCAGGAACCTGCCATTTGGCCGACTGAGGGGGGGGGGAGAGAAGGGGGTCGGGGGGTGGGTGCGGAGGTGGGCGTGGGGAGGGGATTGGAAGAGGCATATGGGCGGCTGGTGGGCCGGGGGGGGGGGGGGGTGGATGGTTGATGGAGGGAGACGGGGAGGGAGGGAGGGGGGGATGAGGATGAGGATGGAGCGTGTGACAGATGCGTTGACTTAGTGCGAGAGTGGAGATGGTTGATCAGATACTTTCACTACGCTGATGGAAACACAGATGCTGAATAAATATGAACCTCAGATTCTTTCTTTCCGTGTAAATTTCTTATATCTTGTTGTGAATATCTGACATAATATTTTTAGCGTCCACGGTAGATTTACCACATGCTGTGCGATCAACGTGTTATGTGTCCTGTAGAAGTTCATCTATCAAATGTGTTGTTCTGAAAAACATGTTTTATTTGAAATGTCAAGGAGAAACACTACACTACCCACAATCCTCGGGTGTAGTGGTGACATCTCTGATTGGCGGAGCTCGCGGTGACCATGGACAACAACTGCGAAAAAACATGTCGACTACGATCGGATTATTCTGTGATCAACACTATTTTACCAACGAGATTAAATTCAACACAAGGTGGAAGTTCTCTTCTAGATGATCTTGTTTTCCGTTTTTTTCCAATATTTAATAGTCACGACTCATTGGTCGGATTAAGGATTAAAACTATTTTTCAAAATGAGAAAATGTGTGTTGCTATATTTGCGGGGTCCGGCAGTTTTGAGGGGACCAAAAATACTGGAGCATTAAATTTTAAGTCGTTATGACAAGGTTTTAGGTTTCAGGGTAGAATTAGGTTAGGGGTGTGGGGTGGGGGGGTGGGTGGGGGGGTGGGGGGGGGGGGGGGGGGGGTGGGATTAGGCTGTGCTTTACGACGAGGACGGTCCCCATGATTATAGAATGACAAGGATGTATCTCAGACCATATGGAGCCTCCATTAGGTGCTCATTAGTCTGTACAGGCTGGAGGGGAAGCAGCTCCATCCACACACACACACACACACACACACACACACACACACACACACACAGATGTTATCTGGTGTTCACTCTGTCTTCTGGCAAAAGGAGGGAGGTGAAGAAATAATAATCACCTTCATTAACGGTTTGTTTGTGAAGATTTAAAAATCAATATTCATCATAATCATGCGTCACATGACGGGAAACTCACTTTTCACCAAATGTTATTCTACAGTCGTTATTTCTTATTTCCGACCGGCTGCTTTAAGGATCAACGGTGTCATTTTAATCAACTATGTAATTAGTGTTAATAATTATGAATACAACTCTTGTTAAATAACCTCAAAGTCACATCCTGTTATTATGTGGTGAATGTTACATATTGTACATCTGGTTATTTGGTTGGCTTAACGGTATAAAACATGGCGTTTACATCCTGTATAACGTTTATCGCTGAGTCAAAAATACAGTATGATGGTAATTTAATCTGCTGTTGATTTGAAATCCTGTGAAATCAAAGCAATCCAATGTTGCTGCTGTTTCTCAAAACCCCCCTCTGGCATAGGCACATGGTTTGGACCAGCTGGCCTTAATCCCCTTCAGTGCCATCAGAGTGACTGGTGGGTTTGGTTTGATGTGCAGTCGGTGATATACGGCAAAAAGATGTCCACAAACAAATAAACACACACACGCAGAGGATGAGGGCCGTCCTTAATCCCAGTGTAGACTAAAGCTGATGGCAGAAGATTACACTGGACCCATCATGTCCGCCAGTCGAGCAGGAAGTCAGCTTGAGAGGCAGGAAACCAGCGTCATGAAGAGTCTGTGCAACAGATCTCAGGCCAGCGAAGACGTCGGCATGTTAGTGCAACAGATGTGAAAGACACAGAGTTCCCGTCGTTCACTTTGCTCGCTCAGGTTGAAGCATTTGAACTCAAGTGTGAACGCAGCTTTGGACCTGTCACTGTCGTTTCATCATGTTTGAGCAGTCAGGAAACTTTACAGATGAAAATGAAGACAGGGGACGAGGGGTCCGAGCGGGACGAGGGGTCCGAGCGGGACGAGGGGTCCGAGCGGGACGAGGGGTCCGATCGGGACGAGGGGTCCGAGGGGGACGAGGGGTCCGAGGGGGACGAGGTGCAGCTGTGTCCCTGTCTCAGGTCAACCAACAAGAAGAGGTCAACGTTAGACTCATTTCATTTCAACAGGTTTTTAAACCAGATCAATCTGCACATTCTCTTGGTGAAGCTCTCGTTGTGTCACTGCCGCTCTGCGTACAAGTTCCTCATCTTACTCACATCTCCTCTCGGGAATGATCTCTGATCAGCCAGTGCAGAGAATCTCACCATAAACTACAGTGACTTTAACGCTGGAGAGCTGAAACGTGTTGTGCTCTTTTTCATCATAGAACAAAACCTAAGTAGAGTAGATCTCTGACTCGGTGGATGATTCTGCAAATTAGATCCAGACGGACGAGGTTTCAGGGACAGATCTGCTTTGTTTGGAACCTCACAGCAAATTAAATTGGTTTAGTTTGGACTGCGCTGCCAAAAAATATGGTGCTGCTCATTCTGCAGCCGGAGCAAAGTGAAGTAAATTCCAATTAATGAAAAGGACGAGGACATTAAATCAGGACCGTGATTCAGCTTCTCCACGTCTCGTTAAGAAATGTGGCTCGTCAGCGATTTGTCAAATTCTGAACGTTTCCTCTCAGACTTATTTCTGTTTGCTCCTCATGAATTAAATAGTTGTTGGAATAAATTTAGATTTTATGGTAAATCCACAGCAAACTGTTTCTCATGTGTTTCAACAAAACTAACAGTTCATTTTTTAAAAGCCTCCTGTGATTCAAACGTCTGAGTAACTTTAGTATTTCATTATTTAAATGTTTGATGTCTGACGCAAGTAGAAATTCCACTTCAGCTACGAAATGATGATGAATGTGATATAAAGAGAAGAAGAGGATTAAGGGGAGAAATAGAAATAGAAACAAAAGCTCAAATTCAGGTTCAATGCACATTAGTTCCATCATTTTTGACTTATTCTTTGCAGAAGGTTTAAATCATATTATTTTCTGCTTTTGATTTGAAATGATCTTGTATTATTTTTGCCTGATGATGCTGGTTTGTTGTTTTTCTTTGTGAAGCATTTTGTGTTTGGGCAGTTTGTAAACAAAGTTATCAAACTTATTAATTAAGACATATTTATGAGGCTGTTTGTCATTTCCAGAGACAAATAGAAACTTGGACATGAAAGAAAGAGTAAAGTAAAGATCTGAACACGGAGACACGCCCCCGAACATACATGACACTCACATGCAGGTGAGTTACAGACTGAAATCAGAAATTCCCCCAGTCCCCCTCCTTTTCTCCTGCTTCCTCACTGTACTTCCTCTCCTCCTCCTCCTCCTCCTCCTTCTCCTCCTCCTCCTCTTCCTCCTCCTCCTCCTCCTCCCTCTCTCTTTTTCCTCCCTGCATTATAAATCAGGTCGACCCAAATAGCTCCCACTCTGCAGTACGTCGGCGCCGGTGACACAGTGGGGAACGGAACCGCTCTGAACCCATTGTAGAAATGGGTTCGGTTCAGATGAGCTACGAGTCTTCAGAGGCTCGTCTCGCTTCAGGCCCGAGGCCGTGAGCAGAATAATAATGAAAACACAAACATACAGTTCAGCATGAACAGAAAAATGATCCAACTGTAAAATGATATGATATGATACATATCCAGGGTGAAACTTCGGAATATCGTCAAATATTAACAATATAAAGCTGAATTAAAATATAGACAACATGACAGTTGCGAAGCCAAAACATCGGTATCGCCCCCTGGTGTCTGGCTGCAGTACAGGTCATAAACCCCACCTCCTCCATGTTAGCAGATGGGACAACCCACCGAGACGTCACCGACTGGTTTGTGAGCTGCTCAGTTTGAGCAGGGAGTCGCCCTCTGCTGGTCATTACAGAGATTACAGGTTTCAGGTACATGAACTTTGGCTTCACTTTCCTGACCCGGAGTCTACGTCCATTTTTGGTTATGGTCCAGTCTGTGGTTATGATTGACAGCTGAGACTGGTTGACAGCATCAACTCCTCTGTCACTAATACACAGACTGTGTTATAGATTACAGATGCAAGATGGCGGCGCCTGCATCTGAGGTGTGTTTGAGATGTGACGTCCATCTTTACAGTCATATCTATTAATTAGGATTATTGCCTGAGTCCATTCATATCCTGTCCTGCTGATGACTTCTCCTCATTGACACGACATCTTCTAGAATCTGAGAAAACTTTACTTTAAAACATTTAACTTCACAAACAAAGCACGACATGATTCTGTAATAGGACGATGATTGGCAGCTGTCTGTCACAGATCATCTAACAACCAGAGGATCAAACCTCTCACCTGCTCCTCGATGTCACTCCAACATTTATCATCGCAGTGAAAGTCTGAGCTTTAATAACTGCTGCATGAATAAAGGAGGAAAACGATAGAGGAGGTAAAGATGGAGGGTTTGTTACTCACCTTATCTCCTTCTGGAAACGAGGGAGGAGGCGAGGATTTCCCTTTGCTCTCTCTCCCTCTGCGAGAGAGAGAGAGAGAGGGGGGGGGGGAGAAGGGGAGAGGGGGAGAGGGGGGAGAGGGGGAGAGGGGAAGGGGAGGGAGGGGAGAGTGGGAGAGCGAGGTGGGGTAGGTGGGAGAGGGTGAGTGCGGTGCGAGGAGCGTAGTGGGGTTGGGGCGAGCTTGTGAGGATGGGGTGGGTTGGGGGGGGGAGGATGTTAGGTTTCTTGATGCAGTCTAGACAAGGTCTGAATACTTATCAGCTCTGTGTGTTTGTGTGTGTGTTTGTATGCAGTATCACAATCAGAAGTGCAGACCACACACACACACACACACACACACACACACACACACACACACACACACACACACACACACATACGCACACACACACGCACACACACACACGCACACACACACACACACACGCACACACACACACACACGCACACACACACGCACACACACACATACGCACACACACGCACACACACACGCACACACACACACACACACGCACACACACACACGCACACACACACACACACACACACACACACACACACACAGATGTTATCTGGTGTTCACTCTGTCTTCTGGCAAAAGGAGGGAGGTGAAGAAATAATAATCACCTTCATTAACGGTTTGTTTGTGATGATTAAAAATCAATATTCATCATAATCATGCGTCACATGACGGGAAACTCACTTTTCACCAAATGTTATTCTACAGTCATTATAGAGCGACTCGGCTCCAACACAAGTTCAGGTAATCCCACAAAAAACACACAACTGTTCACACTAAAACTTCAGTGTGAACACCGACTGTGTTGCCGCATTTATGTAGCCCAACTGGAAACTCACCACACGTGGCTACAGGGGGCGCTGTTGCTCAGTAGAACTAACGTAGTGTTGCTTTAACGTGTGTCTGTGACATGTACTTTAAGTCTAAGTTATTAGTACATATATATTTCATCTGGTACAACATATAAAAAATGTGTTTTAAAAACAGCAAACTGAATCTTTGTGCGTCATACATATTTCCAAAATCACCAAAAAATAAAATGATTCTGGGTAAAGGTCAGAATGATGATTTACAAACTACAGTCTGAGTCATCGAAGGTCAACAGACGGCGTCAGTGTCCTACAAAGAGAAACACTGACCCCTGCTGGTGTAGTCTGGCCTATAGGTTGGGGGGGGAAATAAGTTAGAAAATACTACATTTATATTATATTAATATAGAAACAGGCCTTATAATAAACATGTTAGTAAACCTGTTGCTGTTTATGTCCTGACACGTCTGTTAACCTTCGTTTCCTTTGTTTTTCTTCCTTTGTGGTCTGAGTTCCGGTTGAGTTAAGCCAAGTTTGATGTGTTTTTTTATTAATATTATCACTATGATTAATAAACCTGCTTGTACAGCAAAATGATCTGTTAATTACAGAAATAGCTTTTAGCTCAGAGCCGCATTCAGAGCAACTCTCTGAAATAAAGACTTCGGGAAGAAGCCTCTCAAAGAAAAGCACAAATTATATTGAAGATACTTTATAAAAACAACTGTGCATTCATAATTGCTTGATTGAAATTCCTTACAACTTGCTAGCGTCACATATTTGTTTTTTTTTAATTTCTTCAGCGGACAGAACTGATAATATAGGTGTGGAATTATGATCCTGCAGTAAAAGACCCGACACCTGAATCTCAAATTCTGACATCAAGTCTTTATTTTTCACTTGTTACTTGATCAGTACACGGACAGAGACAGTTTACCTTGTATATGTATTAATATATATTTAAACTTAACGGTACTTAATGACAACAACGCAGCGCTTCCCCTCTCGATAGAAACAAGCCCACAGGGAAGACCCCCCCCCCCCCCCCCCCCACCCACCCCCCAATATGAAACACAATCAAGACGAGGAAGAGAAACAGAACTTATTGCTCTATACAAATCATCGTAATGTTAGTAAGAAGAAAAGTAGCAGTACACATGAATATCATTATATCAAGATGAGGTACATCCTAAGTTTGACTAGAAAAAAGAGGAACTCCGAGGGAAGGGGAACGGAATCGATGTCGAACTTCACGATACAGTTGCGTTAAAAGTTGAAGCGTCCGGCTCAGGTGACCTGCTCTCTAAATAAAAAGTATCTACAAGTGCAAGGAGGACTGAGGTCGACACAAACTGATCCAGAAACAGCGGTACAGGCGGTGCGGACTTTCAAAATAAAGCGCTAACGGTACGTGACTACGTGGAGACGTTTAGGAGGAGCAGGGTTTTCATGTACAGGGGTCAAGGGTCAAAGACAAACCATAGTGAGGGTGAAGAAGACAATACTGTACAGCACTTCATTAAGGGGACAAAGTACATTCAGGAGCGCCCCCCCCCCCCCCCAGGCAGATTGAATAGAAGCAGTGTGAGATGGTAGAAAATATTCAAACTATTACCGTGTACAAACTGCGCTACATGCAAACTTCAGTGTTGGTGAAATGACGAATGACTTGTTTTTAATCAGACCAGTATCCTCCCATCATCATCATCATCATCATCATCATCATCATCATCATCATCATCTCCGTCCCACGTTTTTCAGTTTCACGCTTCAACAACAAACCAAAAAATCACATTCTTTCTCTTTGACATTCATCCTGTTTTACAGAATCCTCTCTCTCTCTCTCTGTGTCGTGGGAACAAACTCTCCTCTACATCTCTGGCGCCCCCTGGTGCACAGAAACAGCACAAACACCAGCGCTACTTTAGAAAGTGACTTCAGCTGATAGCCCTTTATGGTGGCGACCGGGCTTGCCTGTGAGAGCCGGGGCACCTTGTGAATTGGGTTTTTTGGCAGTTGGGGGTGTGGGGAGGGGGGGGGGGGGGGGTGGTCGGCTGGGGGTTGCCCTACATTCCGAGCTTGGCGCCCAAATGGCTCCAAAATAGCCCCGCCCCTTACAGGCCGCCTCAGGCAAGCGCGCACCTCAGCGATTGGAAGCTACGCCCCCTTTCTGACAGGGGACCAAAGGGTGTTTTTGTAAAAGAGGAAACAGTTGAAGGGGGACGAGGGGACATGAACACGTACGTTACCGGGGACTCGAACTCTAAACGCCACGGACGAGGTGGTCCAGTGTTAAGACAGATGGCACGGCACGGCTTCACTAAAACTACACCTACATACATGTACTGCACTGCACTGTCGAGACTACTCATCGAACAACGAGCTAAACACAGAGCAACTCCTACTCGTGAAAAATGTATGTGATGTTTCCTCTTTGGCTTCGTTCCCTTTCAGAGTCCAGCTCCGTGTAGGTTCTGTTTGGACAGACGTGTTGAAAACGTGTGTGAAGATACATGTGTGTGTGTGGGGGGGGGGTTAGCTTTGGTTTGGGGGGTGGGGGCTGGACGCTGTAAGGGAAGGCTGCTGTTGCACGTTCTTTGTGGCGATCCGATAATAAGAGGGGGTTTGTCGGGTCAGCCCCGGTTCGGCCTCGGTCCCCCTGGTCCGGTTTGGTTCGGGTCAGAGTGTGATTGTCGTGTTCGAGACCACAAAGAGACGACTATGGCCAGAACCACGTTCACGCACTAGAGCGAGGCTGCGTTCACACAGACGCAGAACAAGAATGACGCACCCGGCTCGGTGCGACGGCGAGATCGGACGATGTGGAGAATTAAAGCGATGCAGCGCAGAAACTAGTTCCTGAAACAAACACAATGTGTTGTGTGATGTTTGGCACAAACACGTCACAGGTTCGATTTCTGTAGTGAAGTTAACGTGTGTGTGAACGCGGCCTTACACACCGATGATGGCGGTTTGATTCATGACTCTACTTGAAGCTGCTGCTACTACTCAGATACTAGACTGCCCCATGATGTCACATTCACATGCATATACATGTTAATATTCTAGCCTATGCTCATGTAGTGGATTTTCTAAGAAATGATGACACACATCTTAAAGCTGCACTCGACAACACGACACTAATGTGGCTCCAGTAAGAATGTTAAAATTGAAATAAGCAGATGAACAAACTGGTGCTGTTTGGTTTTGATTTAGAGAAACGACACAACAAACACAACAAGTTGTTAAACTATAAGAATGTGTCACGTTCCAATTAGTGTGAATAAGATTAACTTCTATGTGATGGTCCCACTTTGTAATTTAATCTCACACAGATGAATAATATTCCCCATGAGGCGTAACTCTATTTCTACGTTTCATTAGTTACGTTAGACTGAATATTCATATTTATAATTCATTGGAACGGATGCAGTTGTTCACAGATTGTCATTTTGCTAAAATCCAGTGATTCAAACACACGTATGGTTTAACGTCAGCCTCATCGTGAACAGATTATCACGAAGTGTCACGTGGACGTTAGCCGAGCGACTGGTGGGTTCCTGTCGGGACATCAGAAGAAGTTCCTGAACAGAATTATCAAACACAATTATTCTCTAAACCTATATTTGTAATACGTTATCGGAAAAGTGTTTACGAAGATTAAATAGGTCCGTCCATTTCCTCCATGTCAGTCGGACACCTGCTGCCTAGCAACAGTCCGAGTGGAAGTTCCTAAAACGCCCACACGCTTCATATTCTAACACGACTTTACAGTTGTATGATATGAAATCTGTGCAGCTGGAAATCAGTGTGTGAAGCTATTCAGGCTCTAAGAACTACAGGTGCACTGGACTACGATTGGCTGCGCTCTGCCGTCTGTCACACTCTGGACACACCCCCCCTCTGATGCTCGCCTGTCACGGAGAGAAATACACAACACAGAGAGAGAAACTCACACTTCTGTAGAACAACAACAACAACAACAACAAACAACACACAAATTGCTCGAAACTCTTTCTTAGTCAACCCCCTAAAAAATAACTCCTCCTCCACATCCGGCACTTTCACGTACTCGCACCACGTTGTGAACAGCAGCTCCAGGTCACATGTTGCTTTGTGGGAGGGTCACGGCCTTTGCTTTATTTCTGGGGTTGGGGGGAAGGAGGGTGGGGGGAGGGGGGGGGGGGGGGGGCGTTTAGAAGGGACACAGGCAACTAATGAGGAGACAATTAGCAAACACAAGAACAAAAACAGTTGCCTATATTGTGATGGGCAACGAGGGTGGAGTTGAAGTGGATATTCATAAGGTGGGGGGGGGGGTTAGTAGTAATACATGTGATATTATACAGTGGGGGGGGGAGAGAAGATGGCCGACAGAGAGAGAGCTGTCTCAATTCCGTCTCCTTCACTTCTTTAAAAAACACCTCCCCCCTCCCCCACCTCCCCGCCTCTCTCCATCCCTCTCCACCCCCCCTCCCCCCCTCCTTCCATGGCCCTTCAGCAGGACACCTCCATGGTGTGGGTGACCGGACCCACCCCCTCGGTGCTGTCGGAGTGGGTGCAGGCCCGAGAGCGCGACCCGTCGATGGAGCTGGCGCTGGTCAGGGAGGCCGTCCTGGAGCGCACCAGGCGGGTCATGCTGGCGGAGGGCACTGGGGGGGGGGTAAGAGGGGGGAGGGGAACACGTGGGGGTGGGGGGGGGGGGAAGCAGAGACAAAAGAAGAGTTTAGCATCACGATTTGTAGAAAGATAAAAAAGAAGTGAGATCAGTTGATGTCGGGGAGATGTGGGGAGTTCATGCTAATGAGAACTAAAGAATATCTGGTTCTGCTGCTGGTGAGACGCTGCTTCGCTGAACTGGGACTCGACTTGGACTCGACTGGGACTCGACTGGTTCGTCCTCTCAAGGCGTTAATGTCTCCGCAAGCAGACGCAGCAACATGCTGGAGAAGCTCAGTGTAATATGAGTCAAGTTATGAATTGTATTATGGGTAAATGGGCCTTGAGTGGTTTTGCCATCAACATTTTATATGTCAATTCAACACAAGTGACGTAGCTGCAGTTACGAGTTTATCTACAGTTATCTTAACGTAGCTGGGTTTATTGTTTGGCCACATGGGGGCAGCACAACAAACCTCCAACGTACATTTGCTTTTAAAACTCTTGCGACAAACGTTAAAACTGTCGCCTGTTCACACGTCGAGCAAACACGGAGCGACACTAGTGTTAATTTATGTTTATTGTCACCTGAAGATTTAGTCGATTCCTTTGTTCGCTTACAACTGTTTTATATGATTATGGTTCGTGGGCCTGAAAACAAAAACAATTAACCAGAGGCCAGACCAGCTGATATTAAATCTTTTTTGGGGGATTTGAAAGGAACACGTTCAAATGTTTCACGTTTTATATTCTTCTTATGTGAAATAGACTCAGCAGAGAATCTCTACAACCCTGAGAGTAATATGAATCATGTTATATTCACACTATTCCAGTTTGTTTATTAGAAGTTTTGTTAGCTTTAGAAAATGATATACTTGTGGTTTTACATGTTAAACATAATCTCAGTGTAGTTCTCCTCCCTCGAGCTTCTCTCTGGAGCGTCGAGCACGATCACGGTTTTGTGTCTTTGAGCCTCTCTTTTGATTGGCTAACGGGAAATGACGACCAACACGTCAGAGCCACGTATCGAAGATATCGACGAGACGACGGACTGCCTCCAGAAACACACAAACATCAGGATGCTTCTGAACTTTAACAAGAACTTTGGTGACAGAGTCGTAACTTAGTTAAGATGCTGTTATTACAACCCGTGTTGTATTATCTTGATATTTTGTATAATCTCCGACAGAATGATCTCTGAGTTCAGTGAGTTATGGAACGTTTAAAGCCACAATTTCCAAATATGTGCCTTTATACTTTACGATAAAAACAAGACGTGGAAGTCTCATTCTACAATATGATCTTTAACTTTTTTCGAATTTGAATAAGCATAAGTTCACATTTTATTAAAGGACCTATATTTAGAGTTCGTTCTTCTAAAGCGTCGATAACTATTAGTTTGTGTAAGTTGACAATCATTTTAAAGTCCGGAGGCTCCAAGCTAGCTGAAGGCCATGCAGAGGGCAGTACTGGAGATGTGATGGTGAAGGAGTGTGGGGGTGGGGGGGGGGGGGGGGGGGGGGGGGGGGGGGAGTAAAGACAGTTTATTTTTCCATGGGAGGAAAAATTATTTTTGATGAAACAAAGATGGGCAAAAGTAAAGATTCCATAACAGCCCCAAAAATAGTGTATTAGTTGCAAAAATTAAAGATCAACATAAATTTCAAAATGCCAATATCATCGAACAGGGCAGCAATAAGAGGTCAGAGGTGAAGGGGGGGAGGAGGAAGTACCTGGCCCTCCACTCAACCTCCGATCCTTCACATAAGCGACTGAGAGAACAGGGCAAGGGAACAGACAGAGCAAGATTAACACAACTCATATCCCGTCACGACACAGAACAACTTCCACTGAAATAGATTTGTACATGGAATCACTACAACTACACACAAACACACAGCACAAGTACACACTTGTGTCGACCGCAGAAACCAGGACCCTTCGCAGGAACTGCGTACATTTCCACCATGGTCCAAAATTAAGTAAATCTTTACCCTAAAAGGGTTGATCAGGGGGGGGGGGGACGTCGGATTAGTCGATAACTCACGTCCACGTTTAGAACAACGTTTTATTTCAGCCGCTGAAACTCTGCAATAGTTATAAACATCTGTTTCCTTAACTCAGGTTCATGCTGATGTTAACTCGTTAACTCGTTAACACCGCGATGTAAGTCTCCTCCGTGTTTACTGTTTTTCTAGTGGTGCTACATTTACAAATAGATTTTACATTTAATTATCTAAACTGTGCCAAACTGTCAGAATCATATTTGTCCCGCTGCAGTTTCTAAACACGTAACATAAAAGATCTTTTTTTTGCTCATTGTCGACCAGTCAAAACATCCATAAGTTTTTACCATCCTCTGCAGACTTCTGTTTAAAATCATTGAATATCACTTTCTCTTGGCTGGGGCATGCACACTATTCCCAGTAGGCATTACCGCCCCCTGGTGGATGTGAGTGGAACAGCATGTAGCCATATGTCGGCAGTCACACCTGGTTTTTAGATCACGGTGGAAATGCAGCTGAACAACAGTTTGCGGGAATGTTTTAGTTCCTTTAATAAGATCCAGCTACCCTTGGTCGAGACCTGTCACTCACAGAGCACAGTTGTGTTTCATGATACTTACTGTAGCCCATTCCCTGCAGGAAATACTTGAAGGCTTCAGTCAGCTTTCCGGGCTGGGAAAACAACACGTCACAGTTTTCATTTCACTGATATCAGAGCTGACAGCGTTAGATGATGCATTCGTGGTCCGTCCGGATTCTTGGTTTCATTGTGATTGTGCGACAGCCTGTTGAGTGTGTGTTCTGTTTGTCGGTGTGTTACCTGTGTGAGCTGGGGGAGTCCACCAGAATCGGCCATCTGCCACAACAGGATCAACAATCAACGGGAGAAAGGAGCTCAGAAATACAGATTTACACCCTTTCTTCGTTGGTTTACTGACAAAACACTTTCCGGAAGCTGAATATGAGGATTTATAACCATCTATGTCTGAATTTAGGCAAATCCCTGAAATTAGTGGCTTTCTGACAGCAGAGCATTTACCACAGCTACCGACACACGGAGCCTCACAGTTGCCATAGAGACAGAAACATCTGCCAAGGCCACGTTCTATTACAAAGAGCACAATTATTCACGAGAGACCGTTTGTTCCCGTGTTCTGATTAATATGAGATTGGATTCATTGTCTCTGGAGCCCACACATTAATCAAAACACGGGAACTAATTCATCTTCTTTTGATTTGATATGCAAAGACAAACTATCACTGCAGTTCAGGGTGTTTAACAGGACAGATAAAACAACAATATATTAAAATACAACAATATCTTAATATAATGAGCAATGAAATAAGTGGATCTATTTAAATTATGCAGGTAGATTGAATACAATTTAATTTTCTTTGTGATAAATGTTGTATTTTCTTGTTCATGGTTGATCTGGAGTAACAGTGAAATTGTCACATTTGTTGATTTAAATTTAAGAACAAGAAATTAAAAATGTCAACAGGTTCTGTGTCGATGTGCAGCAGCTGGAGGTGAAAGCCAGAGGAACCAGTACCTTCAGGAAGGTGGTGTTGGTCGGGTCCAGTTTGGAGTTGCACTCAACCTTGAAAAAAACAACAACAGAAATGAATAAGCAAAAAAACTAAACTGATATAGAAACAAGAAACCCATGATGTGTTGAAGTTAGAGATCATCAGGACGGAGATGTGGATGTTATTGTTTGATTATATCAGTGTGTGGTGTGTGTGTGTGTGTGTGTGTGTGTGTGTGTGTGTGTGTGTGTGTGTGTGTGTGTGTGTGTGTGTGACCCAGATACTGCAGTGAGCTGCAGAGATGAGTCACTGCTGCAGCCAAAGAACACAGCCGTACTGTTAACACACACACAGACAGACAAGACACACACACAGACACACACACACACAGACACACACACACACACACACACACACAGACACACACAGACAGACACAGACACACACTGTCATTCACCCACAGACTTTGTTCTTTCCTCTCTGCTGTATTCACATGCAAACATGAATAAAGCAAATGCACGTTTGTCTGTTTTCTGCGTGTGCTCATAACGACGGGATGCAGATGCAGATGCAGATGCAGATGCAGGTCGGATAATAATTGAAAGTCTCCTGCATGCGGAGCAGGAGATGTAAACACTGTGTGCGATGCCAGAAGATACGACTCAGAGCAAACACAGCAGCCTCAGCTGGTCCTATCAGCGGATATGAAATATTAACCTGACCTCCATCTGTCACATGCAATCAAACAACCTCTGTCACCGCTCTGTCGCCTCCCACCTCTCCATCTTTCTCTCTTTGCGAGAGGTTCACAACAACATCTCCTCCTGCCCCCCCCCCCCCCCCCCCCTCTGCACCTCCGTCCCATCCCTGCTGCAAACATGCAGAAGATTAACTGGTGCAGAACAGAAGCACAGATATCTGGGCCAGTTGAAAGTATAACACCAGAGACAGAGCGTCCTGGCCTCCGGGGAACAGCAACACACACACACACAGATGGAACACACACACACACACAGATGGACACAGACCGACTGGAAACAGACACACACACATTGTCTGTGAGCTGAATGAGGACAAACAGCCTCCCAGAGGATTCACAAAACACTGAGCAGAGGAAGAGGAGGGGGAGGAAGAGCTCAGTGTTTCTCAGAGAGACGATCACCAAGAAGGAAGAAGGAGTGAATTAAAGGAGAAGGTAAATAAGGAGGACCACCAGGGGGCGCTGGTGAAGCAGAGCTACAGCCTGAGGAGACGGGGAGAGAGAGGAGAAGAAGGACTCACCACTCCTTCCTCGGCCGGAGCGTTGTCTCCTACCACCAGCATCGTGGGACACCTGCAGGAGGACAGCGGACATGTTGGATGTTCACACCAGGAGATGGAGGATCGTTTCATTTCAGATTTATTGGTTTAGTTTTTTAGGGCTGAGAAAATGATGATTCTTCTCAATTCTATGGTCGCAGGTTTCAGTCTTGCTGTCACAATGTTTTGTTCCAACTCCTTCTGGCTAAACACATCGGTATTAATTTCTTTAAAGATTTTTTTCAAGACACATTGTCTTGAATTGACTTGTTTAAATTTGCTTGTATTTCTTGTTTCTATGTCTTTGAAGCACTTTGTGATTGTGATTTAAACATAAAGTTTATTATTATAAACAAGACGAACATGGACACGTTACCATGAAACCTGGTGGAAGGATGTGGTTTGGGTCAGAGAGGAACTTCTTTCACATTGTGAGATTTGATTTCTCAGAGAATGATTCATGGAAAGTAAAATAAGGATGATACCTGGATGATGGATGATGTAACTCACAGTAAAGTGAAACCTGTGTCTGTGGACTTACTTCAGGGTCTTGGCGTTGAGCACCGTCCCGCTGCGATTCATCTCCAGGTCCCTACGACTGAAGGAGCACACATCATGAATGACAAGATAAAGTGTGTGTGTGTCGTGTGTGTCTGTGTGTGTCTGTGAGTGTCTGTGTGTGTGTGTGTGTCTCTCCACCTGTTGTACATGTTCCAGAAGAGCTGCAGGTTGAACAGGTTGACTGTGTTGTTGATCTGCTGCCGGTAGCTCTGCACCAGCTCTGTGTTGTTCATCAGCTCCTCCTGCACACACACACAGCACACACACACACACACACACCACACACACACACACCACACAGCAACCACACACACACACACACACACACACACACAACACACACACACCACACACACACACACACACACACCACACACACACACACACACCACACACACACACACACACACCACACACACACCACCAACCACACACAAACACACCACACCCACCAACACACACACGAACACACAGAGAACACCACACAACACACACACACACACACAGTCAGTTTTCCCGTTACCCTCGAAATGAAGACAACTGAACCAACGAGTCCGTTCTCTCTGTGGACCGTGGACGCACCTGACTGAAAAGATGTGGCAGCACCACATCCGGCAGCGTGCTGGTCAGACCTGACAGCTGAGGAGAGACAACAGGAGGTTATTTACCGCGAGGAATCAAACGGTGGGTCTGGATGGTGAGCTGTGAACGTGGAGCACCTTGGTGGCAGCCCAGTCGATCCATCCTTTGCCGTTGGGGTCGATGTTGAGCAGAACCAAACCCTCCACCAGGTCGGGGAAGATCAGCTGAGAGCAGAGAACACAGACGGATTCAAGAGGATCCATGGATTCAGATGATATCAAATCTAAATATCTAATTTATATCTTTAGAGGATCATTTGAAGACATGTGGTTTGAATCGGACTCACAGCGAACTTGGCCAGAACGTAAGCTCCGGCTCCGACTCCGATCCCAACGATGCTCTTAAACCTGAAAACATCATTGATCCATTAGACGCCGCGTTTTAAAAGGAACAAGGAAACCTCTGATATCTCTTATTCTTTTTTTTTTTGATTGTGTTGTTATTCTACAGATAATGTTTCTGGTTGGAATAGATAGAAACACGAACCCAAAGTGCTGCACCACAGTCGGCAACATCCCGGCCAACTGGTCCATGGTGGGATACTGGTACCTGCAGGGAGACAATATACATGATGTGTCTGAATGATCATGATCCTTGAAGAAGAAGAAGAAGAAGAAGAAGAAGAAGAAGAAGAAGAAGAAGAAGAAGAAGAAGAAGAAAGAAGAGGAAGAAGAAGAAGAAGAGAGAGGAGGAGTTCAGGTTCCTTTACCCCTGTGGCATCTGAGACGCTCCGACCTGCTGCCCCGGGGCGTCGACGTGACAGACCACAAAGTGCTTGGTGATCTCCTGCATGTCCTCGTTGTTGAAGAAGGAGTTGAAGCACAGTTTGTCTGTCGGAGAGCGGGGGGGGGGGGGGGGAAGGAAATGAGGGAGTCAGTCAGAGGACGGAGGAAGGACAGAGCAGAAGGTTCACGATCCTGTCTGTGCTTCAAAGACCACAGACTGTAAATATCGTTTTTTGAGTTTCTCTGTGTTCATGTGCAGCTGATAACTGAGATCAGCAAAGATGTCGTCTGGACCTAAAACGTAATAAACTATAATTTGAGTTAAATCTCTTTTCTCTCAACAACCCCCCCGAGGATTCCTCTCGCTAACGAGCTCCATTTCCTGAACCA
>CM031674.1:1595429-1680325 GCA_006182925.3 Reinhardtius hippoglossoides
GATGTCTCCTCCTTCCGGCAGGTTGTGTAGAACTGGTTGTGTTTGACTGTGTGAGATTCAACAATCTAGACTAACGGCTTTATGGAAAGAAAATGTGTATTTTAGAGAAAGCAGTGAAGATACTGGATCTGTAACTGTAATTTGCCGAGTTGTGTTTGATTTGATTCATCTTGCAAACCTGCATCTCTGCTGCGAGTCGTGTTTCCAGATTCTACAACACCTCTGTGTGTTTGGATCTTTTTGACGAGTCAGTGACTGAATGGTGTTGATGTCTCACTGTGACCTGAAGTGTCACATCTGATGGAACAAACAGAAACCAACGGAAAGTCGGTTCCCGGCTGGAACCATCAGCTTTTCAAAACGAGGAGAACGTCAGAGTCACTTTTATTACAAAGGTTCTGGTCAAACTGGCGGAGCCTGAAGCGGGCCGCGTCAACCATCGACTGGAAATACAGATGGACGACATGACGGCTCCTTTAGAGTGAAGCCAAAGTGTCTTGATCGCCCCCTGGTGGCTGCCTCCTCCGTGTTAGCAGATGGGACATGGACCAAACTAACCAATCAAAGTAGACGCTAAATAAACGTTTCTCAAAGATGGCGCTCGTTTGTACTCTGGATATTTTGGCTTCGTTTCTAGACAGAAGGAGGAAGTGGAGACGCGTCGTCCATCTTTATTTACACTCAACAGAGCAGAAGGTTTCCTCAACAGAATCCGTTCGTGGAAAAGAGCGACGAGAGGATTTGAAACTGTCGAACTCTCACGTCCAGGAAGTCAAATAAAAGTGGTTTTAACATGTTTACGGAGCCTTTAATGACACTCGGTGGCTAAATTCAACTTCACGTAATTAATTAATCATCTTTTTATCCATTAATTAAAATAGTTGAAATAAAACGAGCATGAGAACTGTACGTGCAGATTCACAGGACTGCGATGGTGTCTGAGTGACTATCATGCTGACTGCAGCACACACACACACACGCACACGCACACGCACACGCGCACACACACACCACACACACCACACACACACACACACACACACACACACACAACACACACACACACACACACACACACACACACTCAAACTCACACTCTCGGCCTGACGGACGGACGACAAACGGAAACTAGGGAGTTCATCACATGACTGATATCCCTACAAGTAGGATCATCACATGATTGATATCCCTACAAGTAGGATCATCACATGATTGATATCCCTACAAGTAGGATCATCACATGATTGATATCCCTACAAGTGGGAACATCACATGATTGATATCCCTACAAGTGGGAACATCACATGATTGATATCCCTACAAGTAGGAACATCACATGATTGATATCCCTACAAGTAGGAACATCACATGATTGATATCCCTACAAGTGGGAACTTAAGCTCCCATTATAAACATGTCACGGATACAGAGTCGGAGCAGTTTAGCTGCAGCTGACGCTTCCTGCTAATCTGCCTGCGGCCCTGAATATTTTAAAACTTTAAATTGTTCTCGTTAACTCTGAAAACTTTGTGGTGATATCGGTTTGTCAAGATTCAAGGTTTGTACTCATCCAGGTCCAATCCAGGTTTCCTCTAAGCTGTAAAATGATTTCATCCACCTTTGATTAGAAGGTGTTAACTTGTTCATATATACAGTAGATAGATGCTATGAAGTCTAAACCTCTAGGTGGCGCTATGAACCACGTTCAACCCATAAATTAACGGTTTCTATTTAAATAAATGAGGTGGAGATGAGGGGGCGACAGACAGCCAGAAGAGAAGAGGTGATGATGATGATGCTGATGATAAAAGAGAGAGAGGCTCAAACGCCCCGGCAGCAGCAGCTCTTACCTTCCAATCCCCTGCAGGCATCAGCTGTTCACAGCTCTCCTGCACAGACACACAAACAGAGACAGAAGACTGAGAGACGGAGGTGAACACAGAGGTGAGAGACATGATCACACAAGGGATCATCCACAGAGGAGCAGCACAACCGGCACAGAGTCCAGACCCCCCCGATACAGGAAACACACAAAGGCCCCTTAGCATGACAAGTTCACCTGTTTCTACACAAACACACTAATGTGTGTTTGAACAGGTTAAAGTTGTAAAAGTGAAATTCTACTATTAGGTGAGTTTAAATTGGCACTTCAGCAATTTATCACTGCAACCTCCAAAAACACATGGGAAAGAACTACATTTCCCATGATGCAAAAAAATATAATGCTTTCATCATGACCCCGGTAAACATCCGAAAATAAAGATGGTGGACGCACGTCCTCTTCCTCCCACTGATCACGGAGTGGAGACACCAATTTATTCAACGTGTTTGTCCGTGTCCCATCTGATAACATGGAGGAGGCAGGGTTTATGACCCATACTGCAGCCAGCCACCAGGGGGCGAGCAGGGAGAGTTTATCTGGACTGTAATAAATGAAATACCTCTCAGCTGCTGTAAAAAAAATCGATGGAGTGCCACTTTAAAAACATGCTCTAGTTTCCAGTATTTATTTTGAATCCATTAGTTTGGCAGCAGAATGCACCTGTTGTGCCAGAGCGTCTCTAGAACCAGATCTTCTACTGAAGTGCATGAGGGGGGGGGGGGGGGGGGGGGAACAATCAGAATGAAGTGAGGAAGGAAGGTGTTATTCAGGGTCACAGAGAGTTCAGCGTCAGGATTCACCCCAAAGCAAATCGCCCACATCGACTGTGACGGGAAATGAACTCTGGGATAAAAACATAACTTTCAGCCAGAACAGATTTAAACATTCACAAGACGCCGGGCGAAGTCGCTGGCTTCGCTCGGTCGAGACAAATCATTATTGATTCATGACTTCATCTGAAGCGTTATGTTTTTATCTCGCAGCCGAGGCGCTCGCTCTTTGATGAATACGATCTAAACTCTCCGTTTGAGAAGAACGTGTTGAAGTAAAACAGGTTGTTTGTTCTAAATGCGTGTTTTCTAACCCGTGTTGCTTCAGCACATGTGGTTCACGATGTGTGCTCCTGCTCGGCATGCACATGGACATGCACGTGAGGTTAGGAACCAGAAGACACTGAGTCCTTACACATGCACACGTCTGTGAGTTCATGTGAGGGGACTTCTGAAAAGAAAATCTGTCAGGATTAAAGATGGAAGTTGTACGTATACGATGGATCGGTGGTGAGAAGGAAAAAGAGAGGGGAATAGTTTATTAGTGGAAAGAGGACAGGACACGTCTAAACACAGCAACGTTTCATGCAAGGAGGAAAATGTTAGTGGTGCCAGTTTGGTGGTCGGACCAGCAGGTGGCACTCTTCCCTCTCACTCCCACCCCATCACACTACATGTAGAGGAAGTGCTGCAGCTCGGCCTCAGTGAGAAATGACAGGAGTGTGTGTGCTGTGGAAATCTGCATGAAATAACCGACTCTACGCAGTTCCTCGACGTGTCGCTGCTCTAGTGGCTGCTTGTTGCGTTGCGCCGACTCGTCCTCTTGTGTCAGGACGTGTGTTTTTGCCTCTGATCCGATGAGTCTGCGTCTGCAGGCTGTTTTTTTGAAAATGTAGATTTTGGCCTAGTTTCCAGTTGTTTTGAAATCATCTCTCTGCTGAAGAGGAGACGCAGCGTGAGCCCGAAGCCGTCGGGTCCACGATGTTCCACTGAGAGTCTGAAGCTTCGTGTGTTTGTTCCACAGCTTAGATCTGTTCTGGTTTCACATTGTACTTTAGGGACTAAAGAAGTTTGTCTGACATACGTACGTCCTGTCGTCATCCCTACGTGGGCGGCGTCTACCTATACTCGACTCTGATTGGTTGGCAGACGGGCGTGTGTCCAGGATGTGGCTGCAGAGGGCGCTGTTGCTCATTAAAAGTTGCATAGTGTTGCTTTAAGTAAATTCTTGACTACAATGCAAACGACTGTAAACAACCTTTCCATCATTGTATCTGCTTTACTTCTGTGCAGGCGCTGGTTGTGTTCTAGTAGAAGCTCACAGCAGCTGTTAGTGGATAAGTATTGTGTCTCCTGTGGAGCTCAGTGACTTTTCCATGTGTCGGAGGTTGAAGTTAAACTTGTGTTGTCTGTGTGTGTTTGGCAGCCGGATGTTTCTGCTGTTCCGGTGGATCTGGTAGTTACCGGGATGACCCCGCTGGTCCGACGGCGGGTCTGGCGGAGCCAGTGCCGTGCGATGACATGCCAACGGTGAGTGGGGCGGCTGGGGGGAGAGGGGTGGTTAAGGGGCGCGGGGCTGGCGGGGCAGGGGAGCCCCCCCGAGGCCTCATCCCCTTTATCCTGCTGTGTCTTGAAACAACAAGAACAACAAAGTGGTTATTGGGGTAAAAACTGGAAACAAACATGAACTCAACACAAACACATGTGATGTAGATTCTTTTTTCTGATGCTGTGTTTTCATGAAGGTCAAAGGAAAAACACTCAAATCAAGTCTGTTCCTGTAAAGTCTCTGTTCCAGCATCGTCACGAAGGTCAAACTGAAGATCTACGACCTTGGAGACAGAAGATGTTTGTGGGCAGAGACGATTCATTTCCCACACGAAAATCTAAATCCAGGAACCTGCTGCACGAGAAACACTGTAAATATAAACGTAGGGAGATGAACCTGAACACGCGTCGGAGCTGAAGTCGTCTTCGGCAGAACAACGACACCCAGCGACACGATGAGTCACGCCAACGTGTCACGGGGTCGACGGGGGGGGGCAGCAGCTGACGACCTGGATCGTTTACGAGCAGCGGATCGTAACGAGCAGCCCGAACGACCTTCTGCTCCACGAGCCGATCAATATGGAATTAGACATTTAAAGTGACGCAGTACAGGAAGAACGAGAAACGAGAAAAAAGAAAACCCGATCTACTGTTTCTCCTGAGAGCCTCATGACGATTCCTCCAGCAGAAACAAGAGACCAGACTTCGTAGAGTCCTTCGTCTTCCTGGTTTCACCTTCATTGTGTTGTAACAGTAAAAGCTGCAGAGTTTGAGGATGTGACTCGTAACTAGCCTTCAGACTGACGACCAAAGTGTTAGAAATTCACCCAGCGGCCGCTCGAGAGCATCTGACTGCTCCTGGATCTGCACCCTACTCCACAAATGACGGAGTCCGACTCTAAGCTGAGTCTCAGGAATCAGGAATCAGCCTCTAATGGCTGTTTGGAAACTTTAAGGAGATAATGAGTCACTTCCAGACAGAAATCTCACAGGAAGACGCCATCGTTTCCATAATTCCTGCAACAACAGGCCCTCGAACACTGAAGAGCCCCTGATTCGGCTGCGACCTGTTGCTGAGGTAATGGATGAACTGCAGTAAGTAAGTGCTCTTTATATAACCACATATATAATTATATATCCTGCTCTCTATCCGCTGCTCTATTTCTCTTCCACCACTCTCCCTCTCTCTCTCTCTCTCAGCTCAAGTGACCCTTCATCTTTTCATAGTGTTGTTGTCACTTTCCTGGTAAACAAGCTCCATCGTCTGATTATCATCCGCATCTCAGCTAATGAGCACGACGTGTCTCGGTCTTAATGCACCGAGGGTTTCAGAGAGTCTCCTCCTGTGCTCGCTCATCAGCAGGTGAGACAGGACGGAGCAGGTGAGACAGGACGGAGCAGGTGAGACAGGACGGAGCAGGTGAGACAGGGAGAGGACAGGAGGTGAGACAGGGAGAGGACAGGAGGTGGACTCACCATGTCTGAGTCCGCTCCTCGCTGCTCCGGCAGCAGGGGCTTCTCCTCCGTGAACTGCTGCTCCTTCATCCCCGCCATCCTGGTCAGCAACCTGCCGTCACACAAACACACACACACACACACACACACACACACACACACACACACACACACACACACACACACACACACACACACACACACACACACACACAGACACACACACATCTTAAATTACACTATAATTTCATCGTGCCAATCTGCATTTTACAGAATGTAAGAAAAACATATCTTAGATCACGAGAAAAAAGTTGCAGTGTCAGAATAAAGTTGTAATCGAGAAGAAACTGATTGATTATACAAAGATAATGCGGCAATATAACGAGAATAATATATATTACTAATAATATTACAACAGTTTTAAATCCAAAGTCCGACACAAAGTCCAGAAAACGTCCAACTTTACAACATGGCTGCTACTGCGTCTTTCTTACGAGGAAATCGTCACATCCTCCTCCGCCACGTTTGTCTCGAGTCTGCGCTGCACTGCCCTCTAGTGGTTGTATTACTGTATAATGAGTATGTGGGGAGTCACAGTAACATTGTTTGAAATGGACGAGACTCTTTTCATACGTGAGAGCAGCAGAAATGATTCTTAATAGAGTCGTTAAGGCTCATTTATACTCAATGTAAAAATATGTTGACATATAAAGGGCTCGTTAAAAGACGCCCTCTGCTGGAGAATGTCACGACCCCACTAATTGATGTTAAGTGCATCAAATCATTTCAGTTTATTATAACTCCAGACTTATCCTCGGAGTCTTCCCATCATTTCTATCACTTAGCAACCAAAGTCCTTGCCGAGGTCTCAGCTGCGTTGTTCAGAGGTGGAGGTCGGGAAACGCTGAGAGCAGAGAATATACGAAGATCAGACTCTTTTTATGCACGTAGGACATTACAGAGCACAGGTGAGGCAGCGGCAGCGGCAGCAGCAGCAGCGGCAGCGGGGGCAGCGGCAGCAGAGTCACCTCCAGGTGAATGATGTGCACACGTCGGCAACAAAACAATAAGCAGAGTAACGGCAGCTTCAGGGCCGAATATCTGTCATCAACACTTTATCTGTCAAAATCTCTCCTTTGTAATGACCTTATTTTTCCTCTTCTTTCTCAATCTCCTTCCGTCGACCTCCTCCCTCCTCCCTCGCTCCCTCCTCCCTCCTCCCTCGCTCCCTCCTCCTCGCTCCTCCTCCCTCGCTCCCTCCTCCCTCGCTCCCTCCTCCCTCGCTCCCTCGCTCCCTCCTCCCTCGCTCCCTCCTCCCTCCTCCCTCCTGCTGTGGCCGTGTTATTAAATGGCCTTTCTGAGGAGAACAGACCACACAACAGCCCTCTCTTCCTCCTGCTGCCAGGAGGACTGCACCTCCTCCGTGTTAGTGCATGGGACATGGACCAAACTGAAAAGGTGTTGTGTAACTTTAGGTCGTTATTGATTTTACAGATTATTTGTACAAACACTGCTTAAAGTAGCCACTCGGCAGGTAAGACAATAAAAGTCTTATTTCCCAGGAGGCATTGTGTCTCTGTCTAACTCTCTCCACTTCTTTTATTTTGACAGCTCTTTTTATAAATCCTCCTCCCAACACTCGTCCCCTTTCTCTTCCACCGCTGCTCTGTCGCTTCACTTCCTCCTCTCTCAGCGGGTTGTTCACACCATCCTCATCCTCCACCTCTGTCCTCATCCCTCTCTTTCTCACCGTCTCTGTTCACGCTGACGTGCTTATGTAAGGCAGCTGCTCGTGAAATCAATTACCATTGCATTATCCAGCTATATTTGGCCTCGTGACGCCAGAGCCGCCGGTGGAAAGATACCAGCGATGTCCCCGTCTGACTTTATGCTTTATCAGTAGCTGTGGTGAGGTCTTTGTTCCCGAACAAGAGATGTTGATATGGGTTTATGACCGATACTACAGCCAGCCACCAGGGGGCGATCGGGACACTTTGGCTTAACTCTTGGGAGCTGTTCATCTTTATTTAAAGTCTGTGGTTTATAATACCGACCTGTGAATGTGAATCGTCCCAGGAGCACGTGCACCAGACCTTTGTTGCCATGGTAACAATTATAAACTGTGTAAATGAGGTTGGTTCGTACTGCAGACAGCCTCCAGGGGGCGATGGAGACACTTTGGTTTTTATCACAGGTAAAACGTGTCATTTTCAGTTTGTAAGTTTCGAGCTCAGAGATTTTAGTTTGTCTATTGTTTGCTTATATGCAGATGTTGTTATAATCTGCATGTCGTTGTGTTTCTATAACGTCCGAACATCGTGGATCCTTCCTGCTCGGCTGCCGTCGCCCGTCAGCCACTGAGCTGCGGGCCCGAGGTCACGTGGTCTCTTTATCCCTCAGCCGACTGTGGTCCGGCAGCTGAAGAGTCAGTGGGTGAGCAGTTATTTACAGGTTCTCTCTCTCCTCTTTCACCAGAGAACCCCCCCCCCCCCCCCCCCTCTCCCTCTCTCCCTCTCTCCCCTCTTTACAAAATAAATAAACCAAGTGGTTGTTTGTCTCGTTCGGGGGAGAAACCCTCTTTGCAGCAGTTTGTTGAGGAGAACAAAACGGACCTGTCCTCTTTTTGGTTCCGCTCCCTCCTTCGCTCCCTTTTTAAAAATCTGCCTAGACAGCGTTGCTATGACAACCAGTCTCAGTCCCGTCGGGTCTGGCTCACCTTCTCCTTCCCTGCTTTATAAATATATATATATATTTTCCCACCATCTTGTAAAACTCAGAATTAAACATCTTTTCTCTCACGTTGTTTTCGTCTGGTTTGCACCGAGCGTCTTTCTGCTTTGTTCTTCACGCTGGGTTTAGTCCTGATGAGATGACGCAGCAGTGGGAAGATGGTTTTTAGTAAGTTACAGTAAGTGATGGAAGAAGAAGAGCTGCTGCTCTCCTGCTTTAAATGACACGTCATGTGGTCTTTTGTCCTCCACTCACACCAACACGTTGCCAAATTACACATCTCCCAGTTGCACCCCAGTAACCTGTTCTCTCCCCTCCTCCAGTTCACGTTGGGTTGTTTTGTTCTGTCCCTGATTATTACTGTGTTCGTCTCTGCAGGACAAAATAAGGGTGGGATATCTGAAATCAGAAAGGACCAGACATCTCATCAGCATCGAGCTCAGATGAGATTGTATCAGTAGTTTCTGAGCGACTAATCGGACGAGTACGAGGTCATCGTGACCGACAGCAGCCGGTGTTTCAGCTCTTTAAGAGGACGCAGGGACAGCGGAGCGGCGCCCAGAGAAACTTCCTGTCAGAGCAGAAATCAATTACAGAGCCACGTGGATGATCTAATGTGCGTCCACGGAATCGATACTTGGAAAGTGGGACGGCTCCGAGAGACGGACGCCGAGAGACGACAGGACGACCGAGGGTCCGAGACAGAAAGAGAGAGAGCTGTGAACGAGACGCAGGACGAGAGACGGATCTTTCTGGAAATAATAGAAATAACAAAAGCACTGAAGCTGAAACACTGGATTTACTTCTTCTTCATTGTTTCTATAGTTTTCCACGACTATCGAATAAGTGAAAAATGTTGTTCCATAATCCTGACGTGAAAAGGTCCCGTAAACAATCTGTTCCAGTGTCCTCTGATTATCTGATGTTTATATTTAGCTGCAGGTCAAAATTCTATGCAGTGAAATATCTTTACACTTTAAAGATTAAAATGTCTGATGACAACAATTTCTTTATATCAATATGAACATGTGGTGTTATTCTAAATGTTTGTTTACATGTATATACAGCCTGGTGAACTAATTTATTTATTTAAATGAAATGAAAGAAAAGGTAATTTGACTGTTTTTATAGTTAAATCAAACATTATTTTACAAGTAACACCTGTACATATTCATTGTTGTATTCGTACTTTACATTATGATAAAAGATATTCTATTCTGGACTTAAATAAAAGGGTTAGTTGAACCAAACACACACGTAGCTGCTACATCGCTGACATGTCGAGACAAGAAAACCAGATTCTCTCCAAACAGACGAGCGAGCAGAGAAAGAAGCAGCGTGAAAAACCACCAGAGCTGGAAACGTGAATCTGAAGAGGACATGAAGTGAATCCTCCTCATTCACGTCTGTGTTTGTCCTGCAGGAACCGCGATGGTTCTCAGCAGAACATCACACATGTTTCTGCCTTTTTAGTTTCATGTCAAATCACAGCACAGATTAAAAAACATATGGAATAATTACAGAAATCTCTGTCTGTCTGTTTGTGGCCCGCACATTTAAAGACCTGTTCATCTTCTCGACTCCACACGAGTGTTGTTGAGGGACGAGGGGAAGTGCAAGTTGTAATCTTTGTTTTATCTTCATCTGAGAGCAGGAACCGCGGTGTGTAAATAATTTAGTTTACAGAAGATTTGAATATGAGTTCTGGAGCTTCGTGTTTACGATATCCTGCAGAAAACATGGGTTTGGTTCTGCTGCGGCGTGAAGCCCGACCTAGAATCTGCTGCCAGCTTTGAAGGAGTGTGTTGGAGGATGAGGAGCCTGCATCACCTGAGGTGGGAACAAAGTGTGTCTGGGTTTATGAATTCATCATTTAAGATGTTACAAATATAATCGTTTGCAGGGAATTTAATCACATGAGCTCATAGAACTGTAAATATACATTTAAAGAGAGAAAAGTACAGAAGGTATTCAGATTCCTTCACACGGTGTTTTTACTTTGTTTCACTTTAAGATATCGAGTGTAGATGATTTTATCGATTTAAAAACACAAAGTTGTGGATATGAAAACCTCCTGAAGCCTCAGAATAACCAAACCAAAGCACGTGGGTGTTTAATATTAAAGCCTTGAAGACGGGTTTTGTTGGATTAGCTGTTTTCATTCCTGCGTAAAGGTCGTGTTTGAGGTCGTCTGGAGAGGAAACGCGTCAGAATCCAGTTTGTCATCCTGTCCAGCTCCATCTTGATCTTTTGAAACCAGAAGGACCATATTTGGAGGCGCGGGGGGGGGGGGGGGGGGGGGGGGGTGGGCCTCACTGAGAGCGTGAGGACACGGCACGCCCACTTACACCTGAGACCTGCACCCATTGGACGCTACTATCTGTCCGTACCAATGCACACGGGGCCTTAACTTACAAATTTACAAACTGAATATCGTGCTCTATTGAAGAATACTTGAAACTAGTGGAGTCGCCCTCTGCTGGTCATTTGTGAGAGTGCAAGTGTCAGACATAGCCTTCACTGATTCGTCCGGCTCCTGTCACATGACCACACAACGTGGAGCATCCGTTACGAGCGTCACTGACCCTGTTGTCTTTGCTGACAGCTTGTCGTTAGCGTGTAGCTGTAGCTCCTTCTGCACAAACAAGTGCTTCCTGTTCACATGCACACGCCCAGTGCACGTGCGTGGTCACATGTTCGGCCTTTTCAGACGTGTAACTACGAACAAGGAATTAAAACTGCCACGGAGCCAAAACGCTCGTGAAAGACAGAGTTTGAAAACACTGGTTTCAAAGTAGAGCCTCTACTGGTTTCCCTGGTTTTTACTAAAACACCTGCTAACATGTGACATTAACCACTGATTCAAACGCCGCAGGTCGGGACTTGTGTTTATTTGGCACAAGCTGAATGGCGCAGTTGGATTCTCCGGCAGCCGAACTGAAGAGAAGGAAAATATTTGTAACCAAGCGTCCAGTGTAGTGGTCGTGTTTGTGTAGGTCTCCCACAGAGCGGCCGGGCAGACGCCAGCGAAGGCAGACGGAGCGCCAGTGTGTGGCGAGGAGGCCGAGGAGAGAGGGGAGCGCTCGCTGGACTCCTTCCTGCCCCGGCCGGACAGCCAGATGTCGGGGGGCCAAGCCCAGTGGAGCTCACACGATGGGATGAATGGTTCACTGAAGAGACTCGGGGTTTTAATTCAGTGTCCAGTGAAAACAGGGTCATCGCCCAGAATCAGGACTGGAGGTGTAGAGAGTCACTGGATCGTTGGAAACATTATTTGTAAAGATGTGAATTAGAAAAAGGAAAAACTATCGGCTACAACCTTTAATAGAATAGAACAGAAAGTAGCCTAATACTTTCTTCTTATTTTTTATACATCATATTATAATGCACATGTTTTTTTGCAAACTTCTTATTTTATAACCTAAAAAACTGTATTTCTGATTCTGAGAACACAGAAGAGTATTAGGAATAAAGTTTGTGAATAAAGCTGAAATATGGAGAATTAAGTCGACTCCTCTTCATTAAATCGATTCGATATCTTTGGATTTGTTTCAGTTTACATGAATTTAGACATATTTCCTTAAACGTTCGACTTTAATCTTGAAATTTCAAATTTGCTTTCAACATTTCAACTTCTTTCCCACATGCAAAAAGTTTAGTTTAGATTTAGTTTGACTTTACTCTTAATTTATTTTCTAGAAATGCATTTTATTATTTCCTTTTTTCATGTCTGGCCCAAAGCTCGTCGGTAGAATAGAACCCAGACCCAGAGTTTTCAAACTAAGAGCGTTTCCAAACTTCTCTGTTTTAGTTGCCTGAGAATGTTGTTGTGTGGCTGGAGCCCGACTCTCGTGAGGGTCGGTCCGACCTGCTGCATGGAAACTAGATATATAAATACTATTTATATTGTCTTTGCAAAATGGAGAAAAAACTAGCAAGTCGTGCAGAATCATGACGATAATGAAGGCGAACAATCAGAATAAATGGAAACATAACAGCAGAAATAAATGTGGATGAAAATCAGCAACAAAGTGAATGAATGAATGAAACAACATTGATTCTAAAACAAAGTTCTTTGGGTTTGGATGAATTTACCCAGATTGCGTTTATGATTTATAGTTTTTTTATGTTTTCATGTTCATATCCATGTTTCCTGAAACGTTCCAGCAGGTTTTGCCTTGTGTCCCGTTCCAGTAGCTGCTGCTCAGTTTCCTGTGGCTGCTCTTATCGCTCAGGACGTGGAGCTGAGCGGAATCTGAGGAGGTGATAGGGAAATTCACCACACGTGTTATTTTTAGCTCCATGGATCATGAAGGCAGGCGTCTATTTTGTTCCGTACAAATGAGCCAATAATTAAAGCACATTCACTACGAATCTCCGTCCGGCAACGTTTTAAATCTCAGCTGCTGAGCCGAGCGAGAGGTGGATTCAGTGTTTCTGTCTTGAATCAGCTGCCAGGCTGTCGTCTCACACACACACACACACGATGAGAGTGTGACAGGAAGGTAGAAGGTGTCCTGAGAAAGCACAGAGGGAGTTAAGACGAGGAGCTTGTCGGACAGATCTGCTCGGGGAGCTTGCTCCAGTGGGCGCCGTCACCCTGAGGACCTCAGGTCACGATCAGAAGATCTGATGAGCCTGGGTTCACGTCCAGGAGAGGCCTCGAACGTCAATCAGATCCCAACGTCAGTTCTAAAAGTTACCAGAAGAGACGACGGCGAAGTTTTAAACTTAACGAGGACTCTTCCCAAACCTTTACCGTACGGCCTAATGGCAGACATGACGCTTATTAGTCAAAAGCTAATTAGAGAAGCTCATCTGTAGGATTATACACCCATAAACATAACAGCATTATACTTCAGCATCTATCAGATGATCATCTAATGGTCGTGAGCTGGTGGATAAAGAGCTGCAGGGTTTTCCTCCTCTGCATCTGACAAGTGTCATAACTTCCTGAACATGCTCGTGTGATGAGATGGAGATGGCTCAGCCTGATTTCTTGTCGTGGTGGAAACTAAATGTTTCTTCACTCAGCTACAACGAGCAGCAGCACCGGCTCTGGAGCAGTTAGTGCAGCGTGTGTCACCTGGAGCAGGTTGTCTGCTTTTCTGAGGGAAGCATCAGTTTCAGGCTCTGGCTCCACTCCCAGTTTAATTCCCAGTATCTCTCTTCCAGTAACTGTTGTGGTTTTAAAATGATTATTTGGGTCACATGACAGATGGACGACTCCTTTCCCGAGCATATTTAACAGTCATTAAATATGATGGATTGTCATTGCAGTTGTGGGTGTTAGCCCGCTGCTGCAGGATGAGCATGTGAAACACTGGACTGACTGGATTGACAGGATGGAACGGATGGACGGGAAAATGCCATAGATACATCCACACAGGAGAGACCTGGCGTGGCACGGTGTGGGGGCGGTTGTGTGGTACGGTGGCTTCACGATCCTACGTACATGGTCTGCAGGAGGCTCTGTGGAACCGTGCAGCCAGCCGCCTTGGGAGGGAAGTTCCAAAACAATCCAGGCCCCATCTAGCAGCAGGTATAAAAATACAAGAGACAAGATCCACTGTACTGGTGCATTGCAGATGCAAAGGCAGAAACAACATTCACAGAATCACAGGAGGAGACTTCATGCAATAAGAAGGTTACATAAGGCAGGAGACACAGATTAATAAGATCCTGCTGTGGAAATTCATAAATTATATCTTATTGTCGACATAAAAGAAAAGTGTCTCGTCCCTGCAGGACCTAGAAAAGTCAGGATGAGGTCATCAGAGCTGCAGAACTTTTTATCGGCCACTCACAGCGACTCGAACGCCACGGACTGGGATTTACACTCGTTTCCCCACAGACTGGGATTTACACTCGTTTCCCACAGACTGGGATTTACTCAACTCACAGACGATCCCACAGAAACGCGTCCGGCGACTGGGATTACATCCAGCACAGAGACTGTAACGTCACGGACTTTGACAACAACACACTGCTCTCAAAGTCTCGCGGAACGTGCACACCTGCAGTACTGTAAAGACGACAACAAACATGCTTCGCGCGGGGCCAACCCATGGTGGAGCGCTGAGAGCAGGGGGGAAGGGGGGCGAGGGGGGGTAGAGGGGGGGGGGGGGGGGAGGGAGATTTGTGGGACGCCAGAGGAGAACGAGGAGTCGTTCCAGAGCAGAGAGCGAGAAACACAGCGAGTCTGTGTGAACCAGAAAGCCTGACGATAATAATAATAATGAACTTTATTCATATAAAAGCTTGATGACCTCTGATAATCAACGAGTTGTTGAGGACACTCACGATACTCCTGCCGTCTGTACGATTAGGAACGTACGATCATTTCGTTAGTCCTAGAAGCTTCAGGTGTTTTATTAATCCGCTCAGTGAAACATGGATCCCACGTCTGCGTATCGCTCGTTGTGTTGATTTACGTGAATATGAATCATGCGCCTGGTTTCCTCTCGTGTGACACGGAGGAGGAGACGGAGTCAGAGGTGGAATTTAGAAACATGAACACTTGAACAAACGTCAGTGTGATAAAACCTACATAAACTGACTTATTTTGACCTTTAAGCTTGGTCCATGTCCCATCTGCTAACGTGGAGGAGGCATATACCGCAGCCGGCCACCAGGGGGCATTTGAGCGGCCATGTCGTCCATCTTTATTCACAGTCTATGGTGCAAAGATCGTGCGACAATGTGTTTTTATAAAAGTCTAAACTAATTTGTTCATGTAACATTATTGCTGTTGTCGTTATTGTACGACAAGTTTGCCCAAAATACGATAATCGTATCCCTCTGGTACGACGCTAACGTTTCCCGTCTGGCTGCTCCTCTTCTCGCCTCTACGCACGTTAAACTGAGTTCTAATTGAATTGTAAATAACAGTGAAGGCTTGTTAAGCTTAACAGCTTAACGAATCGCGTCATAATTAAACATCTTCGTTAGCTCACATCCGTTTAAAGAACTCCACAGTTACTCCTGTAACCTCGCACAGTCCACCAGTTACAGCCGTACGATGATCAGTCAGGATTCATCTGATTTCAGCCGGTGCTTCTCTCGGCGGCTCGTGTGACTCGTGCAGTAGAAACAAGCCGGAGTGTATTTGCTCTTTGTGAATCTATTTATAAACCTCGTGCTGAGAATGTGAGCCGCTCCCAAAGGAAAGACCAGCTCGGCTTCACTGGCTGTTTCATGCGCTCGCGACGAGAGGGAATGAAAAATATGAAAGCCAATAAATTGAATAGCCTTAAAACACAATGTGGAGAACGACATGATACGATAAGAGCAGAGGAGCTTATAGATTATACATTATATAACAGGGGACATACAAAATGGGTTCTGCATCGACTGGGTTGTTATTGCAAAGTTGTTTTTAAATGAGACACAAAAACGATCTGTTCGATGCTCATATTTTACTGATGTTCTCGATCTAGTTGAAGAGTTGAAGCTGCTGAACTCACGATTTTGAATAAACGACAACATTTTGTACAGTTTATAGAAGATTTCACACAACATCGCACAACAGACTCGACTTTGGAGCAATTAAAAGAAAAATATCCAACGCTCTGTCAACACCAGTGAAAACCTGTCAGGTCACACTAACGTTATCACATGTTGTTTCTCCGGCTATACCTGAATATTCTGACAACGTTATATATTAAAAAATGGATTAATAATCTTAAAATGTTAAACCAAAGGGATTAAACCCAAACCCATGACTATAGATACGACTCCAGATCCTACAACAGAGTATTAGGGTCATTTGAAAAACTAATTTATTGTTCAGATTTCCATAAGTCACAATACGGTTACTTAATAATCGCCCTCACGCTCCTTCACGAGCAGTTTAACATCTTCAATCGCCCCGTTGGGTCTTTTTCTAAATCTGGAATCCCAACAGCATCTTCTCCTCCGTTGCTCCCTCGAACATTTCGGACTTTCAGGTGTGATCAGCAGAATTCAGCGAGCGCAGGTCCGAGCACCACGAACACGAGCCTGCACCAAATCCAATCAACCTTCGTGACCTCCACCCACTGAGGAGTCATCGTTCACTCACCTCCGCCGGCTGCACACCACACACTCCTCCCGGCCGTCACACCACTTTACACTCAGATCGGGGGTGTCGACCGACTTCAACACATCAGACCGAACTTTATTAATACAATACAAGATAAATACGCTGCCTTGCAGGCGGGAGGGGGTGTAGTCGCCTTCCTGTGTGTCAGCAGGGTTACACAAAAACCACACAACTGATTCTTTTGAAACGTGGGATTTTGGCCGAGGAAGAAACTCGTTAACATTTGGAGCAGATTCAATTAAAGGAATTTCTTTTGTCTTTCTTTAACACTGCGAGAGATGAAGTGTTTTTCAAAAAAATTTGGGGGAATTTTTCAAGAAATATGCAGATAGTTGATGTCAGGGGCGGATGCAGGGGCGGGGCCAGGGGGGCCCAGGCCCCAGCTGCAATCTGATTGGCTCCTATTTCTGAAAAAATAAATGAGTCACTACTAAAAACAAATATGATAATTTGTTAGGCTTTCTCATTTTCTGAGCTTTTTTGAAGTACACAATGTACAATTCTGTTACACTGTATAAATTGTGTTAACATTGTATTTGTATATTGTATTATTATCTTTACTAAGTGCGTGTTTCACTCACAGTGGGACAAATACAGGATTCTCTTATTCTTTTATATCTTATCTTAAACTAGGAACAATTTTTCAAAACATATTCACTGATCTGTGGCTTCGCACAAATCTAAGAGCTACAGTAAACATTAGAGGATTAAATCAATCTGCACCAGAATCAGGACTCGTTCATGGAATGTGATATATAATCTGCCCCTTTATGGCCCCTGAATTATCCTGGATCGGCCACTGAGTCGTATGAAGAGAGATAATATCTGTGAACACGTGAAATTATTAAACATTTCTGTGTCCACTGTTTATGCATCTGATCTAAATACATGGTGATGAAGAGGACGTCAGCCTGGACGTGGTTATGTGCTGAGTGACCTACTTTCTTTTGGGGTTTAATAAATTGAACCTGTCGACATAGAGGGTGGGGATGGGAGGTGTGTGTGTGTGTGTGTGTGTGTGTGTGTGTGTGTGTGTGTGTGTGTGTGTGTGTGTGTGTGTGTGTGTGTGTGTGTGTGTGTGTGTGTGTGTGTGTGTGTGTGTGTGTGTTTGTGTGGTGGAGGGTGGGGTGCTAAGTAAAGTACACAAAGAGTACAACAGCCTCAGCAGCAGAATTCAGACACGGTGCCAAAACAATCCTCAGTTTAACGTCCTCCTCCACCTCCTGTTCTCCTCCAACACAAAGCGTCTCTCTCTCTCTCTCTCTCTCTCTCTCTCTCTCCACAACAGATAAAGTTTAAAATATTACGGTCGAGCTTCGATTCTGGTCCAACAAACCCCCTGGAGGACAGTTTCATACACATTGTCAGACAGAAGGAGCTCAAAGAAATGAGATGGACGGAGCTTTACTGTACCTGTGGAGTGGTTGAGCTTCTCCGGTCACTTCAGTCTGGATCGATGTGTCCCGTGTGCGTCCCTCAGGATAATAAGGGTTTGGACGAGGGCACAAAGCTCAGTTTGTGTGTCCGTCTGTGGGTGCACCAGGCAAAATGAGAGAGAGAGGCACAGACTTCATCTCTCTCTCCCCCTCCATCTCTCCCTCCCCTTCCTGATGATAAACAGAGAGCACGTGGCCTCACCAGTGATGCAGCACAGCGAGGAAGAGGGGGGGGGGGGGGGGGGACAGGGGGTGACGAACGGAGGACGAGGAGGAGGAGAGGAAGAAATGTGGAGAGAAGACAGGAGAGGAGGCAGCGAGACGAAAGAGGAGAAGAAAGCGTTAGAGATGAGTCTGGTGGAGAGACGGGAGTGTGTGTGTGTGTGTGTGTGTGTGTGTGTGTGTGTGTGTGTGTGTGTGTGTGTGTGTGTGTGTGTGTGTGTGTGTGTGTGTGTGTGTGTGTGTGTGTGTTTTAAAAGCAGGACACTGCAGCTCTGTGTCGTTTCGCCCACCAGCTCCAGAATTACTCATGCTTTTTAAAAACCCACTGTGGCAACACGGCAACAAATATGAAAGAAGATCTTCTCCTCTGAACATCAGAGCCAGAAACACAGGATGACATCACATCAGCTCGCAGACACCACACACACACACACACACACACACACACACACACACACACACACACACACACACACACACACCAGTTTTGGTGTGGATTAAGATGCTGTCAGGACGGATTTGTCCATGTTTAGAAATATCTGAATCATCCCTGTATCTCTTGTAAATCACTGATTTCAGGAATCCATGATAAACCCCATCGTCATACAGAACTCGGTGATTTGTGCAGGTCTTGAAACGAGTCCAGTTGTTCGCCAGGAGAACAGATCCTGTTTTTCACATCAGTTCCCCGAGCCAGATGTTTGGTTGACAGTGTGCATGTGGGTGTGGTTTATTCCCCAGATGTGTCGTGTGCTCGTCATCTCGTCAGGTGCTGATGCTGGTTCCAGTTCAGTTGGAGGCAGTTGTGAATGATTTCAACCAGTAAACCCTTTAAAAGAAGAACGTTACATTCCAGAAGTTCAGGCAGAGAATTTCTAATATCAACAAAACTTCCATGTTGTGTAGGGGGCGCTCACGAGCAGAATGAATGGGGCCTCGTTCACTTACATTTTATTTATGTTGTCAATATAAGGGGTAGAAATATCTTTGTGATATCAGATCTGCACCTATGGACAAAATCTCTCTCCCTATAAGAAAATGCAGGAACATAGTATTAACATTTTTTATTTTGATATATAATCTTTACAATATCAAATCCTATATTATACGCTGCACAACTATATATCAATAAGTGGAGAGGATCTGAGTAGGGTCATTTTCTGACAACTGCTTTGTGTGCTTTTTTAAAAGGACTTTTAAAGTAATTACATTTTGCATTTCAAAGCATCTTTTCTAACGTTTGGACCAGAATCCTTTACTTTCCCTTTCATGTCTTTGCTCTCATGGACAGTTCGACCTACTTATCCCACGAGCAGCTTCCCACTGACGGAGCTTTGTCTTGATCAAGTCTAATCTATTTACAAAACGATAGATGTTGCGGAAACGACACCGGAAATGTTTCCAGGGGAACCAGAGAAGTGATGAACCTGCTTTGGTTCAATGCTTTGTGGAGTTATTGAAGTCTGCTCCCGTCAGTGGTGATGGAACCTCAATTTGCATGTGTCAAACTGATGAACTTGTTTTCTTAATTTGCAGTGCGTTGAACTCTCTCGGCCGCCGTGCAACAAAAGATAAATTCGTTTTTTACCCTTGTGTGTGGTAACATCAATAGAACTGAGTTCACTTCTCCCCTTGAGGTCCATTCTCAGGGTCAGACTGCAGCCTCCACTGACCCAGTGATCCGCCCCCGAGTGAGGCCAGAGCCTGGCGCTGTTCTGCAGCTCCACAGCCACAGGCTCAATCTCTGCAATCTCAGTTCACGTCCATCAACAGTCACGTATCCTCCTAAATCACCCGGGGCAAGAAAAAACTAAACAAGAACCAACCAGTTTCCTGCAAACACCAGACGACAATGTCAGCTGAAAGCATGAATTAAAGAATAAGGGGGTATTTTTAGAGAAAGGGCTTCGTACTGTGAAAGATGAGTGTTGAAACGTGACAAGTCTGAAGGAGGCGGGAGATGAGATCCCTCCAAAAACACTCAGACGGCCAGAGGCAGCTTCTTCATGACGTCTTCGTGTCGTGTGGAATCTTCTGAGATGAGTTGACATGTCACAAAGCTTTAAGATCAAACTGTTAAAGGACCCGGCTGCGGGTTTTAGGGAGGAGGTCAATTCTCTTGTTAGATCTGGACCTTCTGTCATCGGCTCCTTTAACCACACGACCGACATGAGCAGCTTCTCCTCTTCAGTCATCACCAGTTACTAAATGTGACGGTTATATAACGTGAATGAACACAACATGAAGACACCAGCTCATTAGCAGAACTGTGATTATTCCTAAAGAGAAGGTCAACGTAAAGGAACGTGAAATTCTCCAAGGTCACTTTTGCTCAAGTAAACACAAATCTTTACTGTGTCAGTAGCTGGATTTATTAAAACGTGTATTTTATCTCCAAAAAAACACTTTTACTTTCAAGAAGATATTTAAGATAAACAATTAACAACCTGTCACTTTATATGTTGTTGTGTGAAAATCTCTCTAATCCCCGACGCCATCACCGAAAAGGAATCGTTTACATTGTTTTCCTCGTACTCACGTCAAAGCACTGATTGCTTTAAAATGTCACATTCAAATCCACCTGTGGAATTTTGACAAACAGAACATGAATCGCATCCTAATGAACTCGTGTCAAACTGAATTGTTTAACCTTTGCTGAAACCTCCGTGTTCCACTCGAGCTCACCCGGGGCACCACAGGGGGGCTTCCAGCGACTCGTGTAAACTGTTCCCAGCAAAGCGCCATTTAAACTGTTGCATTTCCTGCTGCATGTGAAATGTCACCTGAACCACTTCCCCTCTCGTTATTGAAATCTGAATGTTGTGGAGTAGAAATTATAGATACTTACCGAAAAGTAAAAGTGACTGAAACTAGATCTACTACTAGATCACTTAAGGACAGCATCAAAGTCAAAGTACTTTGTTACATCCCACCTCTGTAGACCTGAAATACTCCTGTTTTACTAATATGTAGGAAAACAGAAAACAAGGTTTATAAATAATAAGAATATAAACATTTGAAATATTGAGTTTTTAGGGATTTATTCAATGGCAGGAACTTTGATTTCTATAAATGGCAAATCATATATCTCCTCCTGTCTGAAACCCTGCCCCCCCCCCCCCCCCCCCCCCCCCCCCGAGACCCCTGTGATCATGCCCCAGAAGAGAGAGGGAAAACGAGGAGCAGGAAAAGGACCGAGTGTCGTGAAAGAACAGCAGAATCAGGAAGAGAAAGAAAGGAAAGGCAGAGAGGACTGCAGCAGCCACGTCCCTGAGGTGTGAGGATTATCTGTATCTGAAGCAACGCCCCCGCTATGCTCACCAAATGAGTATTACTCCCCCCCCCCCCAGCGTTGGCACAAGAGTAACAGCTCATACAAAGCCATGTTGTCGGGGCCGGGAAGAGGGGGGGGGGGGGGGTCCCAGTGAGCATTATGTGAAGCAGGTGGCAGCAGCCGGGAGGAGAAAATAGGCAGCTATTTGGTGGAGGGCGAGTTGTGTGTATGCAGCAGTGATACAAGTATGTGGATGAGATAGAGGGATTGTTGTGGTCATGGCCATTCTTTTATGTTGAAATACATATGACTGATTATGACCAGATGTGTTGTCTATGATCCTTAAAGCTGTGACAATTAATATTTGAAACGTTGTGAATGCGACAGCTGACGACGTGAACATGAAGGACTGAAATCCGCACATTTTGAATCCTGGGGTTCTGTCGATGGTGAACCCCAAGGCTTAGTGCTGGGCCCTCTTCTCTTTGCAATATACATTACGTCACTTGATGTGATTATTTGCTCGTATGGATTATTATATCACTTTTACGCAACAACAAAGAAACACCGCACGACGCCAGTTTCAGTGCAGATTTCTGCTTCTGTCAGACACACGGATCACGGAACGCCACCTTCAACTGACCCTTCGACATCCCGATCAATCGTCCTCTTCATCACAGTATCTCCTTTGTCCCGTTTGTTTTTTTCTCCCCCCATGTGTGTGTCTGTGTGTGTTGTGTGTGTGTGTGTGTGTGTGTCTGTGTGTGTGATCCATCCATTGCCCAAAACCCTCACTCACCTTCCAACATTCCCATTCTGAGATTAAGCCGTAAACTTTCTCTTGTTAATTTGGACTCAGTGTCCTGCGTCTGGTTTCCTCTGTTGACTGTGACAAACACAGTAAATCATTGTATTTAGAAGTTGACATCATCGAAATTTTCCATGATGCAACGCAAAGACAATTTACAGTGTTATACAGTCGGGCTCTGTTTACCAGAGCCGAGCCGAGCCGAGCCGTGGACGCTGCTGCTCAGCCGACCGGCCGCAGGACTTCAAGCGGCTCAGCTCGGCTGCTATTCCACTTCAACACGGTGATGGGGACAAATAATATTTTCTCAAAAAGATCCATAAACAGACTTTTTGAGAGGAAACTTTTTTTCTTTTACTTCCTAAACTTATGTTTTCACTCTTCTTGTTTGTTTCACGTAAAACACTGAACAGATTTGCACAAAACTTGAAAGAACGGTACATGGGACAAGAAAGAATTTTTTATTTAGGTGAAGATCAGGAAATTATGTTTGAAATTTTGTTATCATTTTCTCTGGGAATAATTCATGGATCCTGATGAAAACAATTCACAGGACTGATATCTGTGTGTGTGAAGTTTGTTGCTGCAGAGTTGTTCCTCGAGGACTGGACTCGCTGTCACTTCACGTTAATAGACTCACGAGAACCAACTTGTCCTCACAAAACACAAAACAGCTCTGATCCACAGTTCATTGCTCTCTGCAGTGAAAACCATAAGTCAATAAGAAAATTAATTTCCAATCAACAGTGTACCCTATCAACAATATCAATAACAATGCAGCTGTTTACTTTGACACATTAGCAACGAGGAGGACCTAATTACTTAACAAGCTAATCAACTACTTAGAGGTTAATTGGTACATGGTGAACTGGTGGTTCTGCTCAGAATATAAGTTCTGTCTCCGCAGGAAATGATAAATGATAGAATAAAGAATATCATTTAAATGTCCTTACAGTCCAGGTACTTACATGTAGAAAACGAGACAGAGTGAGAGAGGGAGACAGAAGAAGCCGTGGGCCCCTGTGTACACAAACGCTTTCCCAACAAATACCAAATGTCAGTGGCCCTTAAAGGAGACAAAAGCCAGAGGCAGCATTAGTGTCTTGTGTGTCAGCTTCCTGGACGCCCCCCCCAGTCTGCCCTTTGCTGTAGCTGGAAGCAGCGGCTGTTCACCAGGAGCAGACAGGTGTAATGAAAGGCCTGTAATGTATCTGCCTGTGGAGCCAGGTAATCAGACAGCAATGGTTCAGATCCCGACACAAACAATTCACAGCGTTCAGATTTCTCACAGTAAGAATGGACTGAGTGTCTGTGAAATAACAACAACAACTTCATATAAAACAGTTAAACAAGTGTCAAACAGTGAAACAGAGAATAACTGTTGTGAAATCCAACAAATTTAATTTCACAAATACCACCAGGTTGCAAAAATGCCAGGATTTACAAGAGGAGGCTAAAAACAGCTACACAATCATATCATGGACATAGAAGGACGTACGGCATTTGATTTATTTAACCTTCCACGACAGATTGCGTCACCTCTGTGAGATCGACCAATAGAGTGATTGACCGAGAGCACGGCCGACAGCGCTAAGTCACAGGAGATGAAGCCGCAGAATAAAATGTAAACATGACAAAACCAGAGAAGGGAAGAGTTTCAGGCTTTGTTTACATTCTTGTCCCTGGAGGTTGGTCACAAGCACTTTCCCTGGATTTATTTTCTGGATGCGAGTCTCACAATCGGCCCCACAACCCACATGTGGTCGCACAACAGGTCAAACTGTATTAATATGTTCGGCCTCTACATCGAGTCCGAAGATTCAGGAGACAGAAAAGGTCCCGACATCTTCGTAAGCAGTAAAACAAATGTTAGAACTTTTTGTGCGGTCCTCCCTTTCAGAACAATCCCATATCAGGATCGATAGTTTCGGCCCCGAGGCAACATCGATATCTTCATCAGCAGTGACCCGCCTCCCACCGTCCAGCGTCTGACCCACATTTAACACTTCAGCAAACAGCTGGGCCACCGCACATGTGTCTAAACATGCCTTTACTGACAAATCCATGTATGACCACTTACAGCAGCCGGATGGTTATTTGACTGTAAACACAACAACAGCAAACGGGCTTTTCCTGCGTTGTTCTGTTGTCTGCGTTTAGCCCCAGTTCCCTCGACCAGCTCATCTGTGACAATGAGCCGTTATCAGGGCAACAACATTTCTAGGGAACGGAAACAAAATGGATGTCACCATGTTTCTGTGTTGATCCACAATCGCAAATTAAGACTCTAGAAAACCAAGGTAACTGCAAGAAGCTACGTCACAACCAGAACCCAGACTTTAGCTGGATTTATAGGACGAGGGATAAATACATTCCTATGAAATGAGATGAACAGATGTGTCCGTTAACTAAATGTTCTATTTCTGTCTAATTAAAATCCAGTGGGTCTTTGAAATTTACCGTCTGGAAACTTTCACACGTTGGCACTTGAGCGTCACCTCCGGATAACGAGCGGTACCTTGACTGGGACAGGAAGCTGGTGCTATCAGCAGCTAAAGGCCAAAACACTCTCACACACCACACACACAGTGCACTCAGGAGTGTGTGGACAAAACACCCCCCCACCCCCCCGTGACACTCAGAGGATTAACGTGATAATGGATAGACAGATTATTGGTATTTAAACATTTGGTGTTTGTTAAATAAAAAGTCCACTCTGAAGGTTTTTGATTTTGAACATTTTAAGAATAAAGAGTCTTGAAGAAGTAGGTTCTGTACAGTTGTTAACATTTAACACGGAGGTCGACTCACAGGGTCAGATCGTATTTAGGATCCTGGTTAACAAACCACTCCCTTCGATGTTTACGGGTCCATGTCGTCGTCCTCGGGCAAAGAAAACTCACAGTATCCTGTTGCTGTCGTGCTCCAAAGTACTGACTGAGGTACTGACTGAGGAACTGACTGAAGTACTGACGAGAGTTTGACATCTTTCTACTGCAGGTCCGGGGTCAGAGGTCAGTGTTGCCCGTCGGCCATCTTCCTCTTGCGGTAGTTGAGAACCAGACTGGAGGCGGTGAGCTGTCCTGCCTGGCCCTTCTCCCAGCTCTGGAAGCCGTTGAGTCCGCTCTGCCCGGACTTGAACAGACCTTTCTCCAGAGAGTCCAGACGCTCCACCAGAGCGGACGTGTCCTCGTTGTAGGCGTTCTGGGAAGAGTCCATGGTCCGCCGGAACCGGCCGATGAACGTCTGCAAGGAAGAGACGATACAAACAGATTCACACACACACATCGTAAAAAAGAGAAACTGTTGAGGTTTTCAAAAGATATTGAGCGGTTTTCAGAAATGAAAACTGAAGCTCTGGAATCTCGTCGTCTTCCCAAAATGTAAAACTCCTCTTTTTGATCCTGAATCGTCCGTTATGTGTTAGAATCACCGCCGGGAATTTACTGGACATGTTCCTGCTGTATTCTCACTCACATCTAACAAGGGGGCTGCAGGAAAGCACCTCACTTCAGTGCAGGTCTGAAAGCAGCTCAAGCTAAATGCTGAGTTTCACTTCATTCCGACATAAAATCTATGAAGCTGCAAATCAAATGAAATTCCTGGTTTCCACCTTGATGTGTTACTTTCTTTAGTCTCAACAGTTCGTCGTCATAACGAGAAGTTTTCTGACACCAGTTGAGAAAATGGAAACTATATTTGAAACAATAGATTTTCTAAAGAAGCCATATGCAAATCTTGGGATGTTTGAAGCTATGAGGACGTCTCATAACGAACATCAACATTCTAGTTGGTCATGAGAGTCGACTCTGCCTGGTAACAGCTGCACCACACAACATGCACGCTCACATGTTTTCTGATCTGATTACGCCCCCTAGCTGTGATGTATGAAATAACTATGTCTAAGTAATTCAGATTACTTCATACTTTTGTTTGGATTATCTATTGCAGAGTATTCAGGATTTATGTAACTTGTCCTCTATGAATGATCAACACTCTTCTATATGAATTATTGTTGTGCAGAATCTTCACCTGCAGCAGCGTCCGTGCGATGTCTGGGTTCTCCGGGCTTTCAAAGTGCAGCATCTGGGATCCCAGGCTGTAGTAGTAGGGCCCCCTCTTGTGCAGGTCCACCACGTTGGGGTCCGCGTTGAACACGGTCCTCCAGCCCTCCCGGTAGACCTTCGGCAGCTCCACAGACAGCACCCTCCTCTTCTTCTCGTAGAGACCCTTGGACAACCACAGAGGAAGCTCCATCTTTGAACCCTGAGAGGAAGGACGTCAGATTTTAAAGGGTTAAACAATCAAATCAACACAGGCTGACCATCTCAGATTTGCTTTCTACTTTGTGCAAATTAGATTTGAACCCAAAATCCATTCAGCTCATATCTTCTTTAGTTTCTGAGATATAGATATGGAGTCACTCACAACAACCACGTCTCAAAATGATAAAATTCACTGGTTGTTTCTGTTTAACTCTTCATGCCACACGCTTGATGTTTTCAGGGATTGTTCTACATTATTAAATGTCTTGAACTTTAAATGAGTCGGCCTACAGCTGCATATTTAAGTTATTACTTGTTGAATATTCAAGGCAAGAGTCAAGAACTTCTTTGATGCTTTGGAGCTGGAAACATAACTTAGAGTTCTGAGGCATTAAAAATTAACAAAAAGAGATTTCAGACACATCTATATGACAAATTATACCATAAAAACAATCAATTAACAATTACTTGATGGGTGATTGAAATATGACGGTGGCACCTCAAACCAAACTATTTCCAGATATATTAAAAATGATCGTTATGGATCTGGTTGTTTTCTTCCATAGTTATGACTTATTTACAGGTACCGTTACATGTATGTAGTCGTGTGCTTCTACATGTGAAGACACGTGTTTAACTGTCATGTGTTTTACACTATTATGTAAAATTGATTCAGTTCAATAACAAAACTTAAGTTTCTAAACTGTGACAGTGAGACAAGGATATTCTGTAAATGTGCAGTAACCGAACAGAAATCTGCATTTATGATTCATATTTAATGTTTTTTTACTGGCACGTGTGTTGATTGGTTGATTATAAAAATATAAAATGAGACGTATTGATTCTTTGATATTGTTTATAAGAGTTTCCTCATTAGACACATTCAACGAAACAGAAACATCTAAAGTTTCCTTCACACATTAAAATCACAGCTGAGTTAGACACGTGCGTTTCTTCTATATAAGAACTGTAAGAACATTTAACCCGGGTTAGTTCCGCACCTCCGCGATGTCCTGCGAGTCACTGGACTTCTCCAGGAACCCGAGCCGCGGGAAGGTGCACTCGATCCGGACCGGAAGCCTCTCGTGAGACAGCAGGATGTCGTCCAGGGACAAGAAGTTCTCCTCCATCCCGACTCCGGCCTGGACCGGGAAGTACGGCTGCGCGTCCATCTGGGTTTGAGAGAAACGAGCTGAGCGGATCCACCGGACTCGAACCTGTGGTTGCCTCCTCTGTTGTGTTCGTTTCACTTCCTGTTTGAGGCTTTGGCGCCAGGACCGCGGACCAATCAGAGCGCCGCTGGGAGGTCTAGACTCGAGCAGTCGATTCATGGACCAATCAGAGCGCCGCTGGGATGTCTAGGGTAGAGCAATCGATCCAAAGTGATCGACCTGAGATTTAACAGATCTTTACTTTTTATATTTATTTATTTCTGCTTCATATTGTAATGATTAGTGATTGGTTATTGAAATACTTTAAAATACTTTAATTTTTGAGTTTGTTGTTATTTAAAAAAATTCAAAAAATGAAACACAACATGCTGCATTAGGGAAATATGATAAATAAATAAATGTGATAGTGGACTTACTTTACTACAGTAGTTTTAATTATGTACAAAATAAATAGGATTTTCCCCTGATATACAAAGTCTGGTGCAATAATGAATTTAGCCTCTAGAGGTCAGAATATTACCATTTAAATTCTGAAGTCCCCTGTTTGAAAGAATGTTGAGCAGAGATGATAATAATCATTTAATAATACTACTAGTAATACAAATAGTTATATTAATAATGATAATAATATTAATAATAATATGTGTGGGTCATGATACCTCGTAGCCCGGCCCTGGAAACACTGGCCCTGAGGAACCGGGAGGATCTGAGCACTGAAGGACTGGAACACTTGGTGCTCACGAGGTGTCAGAACCACGTTATGGTCAGAAAGTGCTTTAATATGAGATGTAATGAGGAATGAAACACGAGTGGGATTGAATACTTTCTGCAGAAAACCGATTTCATACCACATTCAAACTCCATCGGACATCGTCACATGGCGGCGAGGGGCCAATGTTCCCCTGCTCACGTCACCAAGCCGTTTGAAAACAGAGGGAAACTTCACGAAGGACAGAAAAACAAAAAAAGATTTAAACACGTAAACTTTTAACACTTAGTTAAAGAGTCAACTCGTCAAAGAATTCCACTTGTCTCTGTTAACGGTTGTTTTCAGAAGCTAAACGCAGCCAATGATTTATCGCATCACACACTAACTGATTTGTCGGTGTATTTATTTAAAGTGCAGTAATTAATTTCCGGCCACTTGAGGGCAACGGAACAACTAATCCTGCGCTCTGTGGTCGGGACGACTCCATTATGAGACGCTATATGAAGGGATACTGAAATATTAAATGTTGTTTGCTCTGAAATTTCCCCCTTATGTCTCGTATAAAGATTTACTTTATAAATTAACATTTTCAAACAAGGCTCAGAACGAATTTCATAAAAGGAATTTAACCTGCAAGTTGCTTTTTAAGGGATTTAAAGTGTTTTGACTTCTATCTTTTATAAACCGTGACGGGTGCCGGGGAAGGACAGAGCAGCACATGTCGTGTGAGCGGTGAATTCACCAGCGCACTGAAGAGGCTCGTCTGAAACTCGACCCACTCAGTTGTGTTAAATGTCAAACGTTGTGGTTGAACCACATTTAAAGTTCACCTCAGAGCGATGTTCCCTGGGGATGAGAGGTGATGACCTCACCACCGGTCGACACTAAGAGCAGAGCATTACCACACATGTTTGAATAAATGAGAGATATCGATTGTTCGCCCCTTTTTCTCTGGATTATGACGTTTGACGCCCGGCGCTCGTTCTGTTGTGTGAGTCACAAAATCAAAGTTCAGAATAGAGTCTGTCATCTAGCACAATTTATTCCACCATTTGTTTACAGTAGCTTTTTGTAAATGCAGTTTGTTTGTATGATTTGGTTTGTAGTAGTCTTCGTTGATCAGCTCTGGCATTCTGAAGAGTGAGTAACACCCCACACGACTGTAATATTAAACAAATATTGTTAAATATGAACAAATGAATAAATAAGCCCCGTTCAGTGGGACTGCAACGTCCTTCTTCAGGTCTGAGTGGCTCACGTATCCAGTCGCAGTAACCAGACCTACTCTAGCAGAAACACGATGTGGGGACCCGACAGTAGCATGAATGTCACGCTCACACACACACATGCACAAACAGTCATATGCACGGAATCACACGCACACACACACACACACACACACACACACTCTCAAGGCTCTCACTAGAAAATGACGAGTCATGATCACATGAAAAATCTGGCAGATCTAAAAAAAAAAAAAAAAAAAAGAAAGAACCAAGAGGTTACATGTATAATTTACAATATGTCATGTCGCTTCTCTGCAGCTGTAAACATCAGCAAAGTAAAGGGAGGACTGCCAGTCGCACACACAGGGAACATGGACATCTACACTGTAAACATTTCAATACATAGACACACACACACACACACACACACACACACACGGCACTGTCCCAGTCGGCCCTCTACACTGACCTTTCATGCTGTCTCACACACACACACACACACTCAGTCACTAGGCTTCAGCAAAAGCTATTTTGTCCCCGTTCCAAATTCTCTCAAACACACACACACACACACACACACACACACAGACACACACACCACATAGTGTACATACACATACGGGATGAAGCCTGACACCGGAGCATCCCAAACGTACATGTTACACAGCAGGAGCGTAAACAACATTGCTGGCCCCTTCATCCCCCCCCCCACAACCAGAACCAGAACCTACCTCTCCACCCCGAGTCCTTCAACCGACATCCCACACTTTGTATTATTTCTTTTTTACGCTCTCCCCCCCCCCCCCCCCCCAGTCTGCCCTGGTGTGCACAAACCAGACCAGAACTGTTTCATGTCATTTCTATGAGTCCAAAAAAAAGGAAAAGAAAGAAGAAGCCCAGCGGAACCGAGTCTCTTCATGAGGATGTCCCCAAGTCGGAGTCCTGTGGTGAAATGAGAGGCCCACAGAACATTGTACAAGACTGTTTGTCATAGTTCTCCATCGTCCATGTGTCGCTGCCTTCCAAGCTTTTCCTTCTCCTCCTCCCTCCTTCCTCCCTCCCCGGCTCTGCTCCCTCTCCTCTCCCCAGTTAAGGCCATGGGGGGGGGGTTGGACACAGATGACTGGCAGATCTGGATCCAGGTTCTAGATGGAAGGCCGGCTGCTGGAGACCTGTGAGGACCTGAGCACCTCAGAGAGTCCATGGCTGAGTTGAAGGGGGGGGGGGGGGTTGAGGCCGGATGAAGCCCTTTGAGGGACTCGTCTCGTTCGTCTGGACGTGGGGATGGGAGAGGGGGGGGGGTAGTGTCTTCAGCGGATGTAAGATGGCGGGCTCGGGAGGGGCTGCCCTTTAATGTACAATGGTGTGATGGTCACATTTTCTTTTTTTTTGGTTCACGGGGGAATAATTGATCTTGGTTAGGACGATGGATTCTGTCGGGATAAGTGTGTGTTGATCGCTTTGATTGTTTCATTGGATTTGGTTTGCGTCTGAGTCCGAGTGTCGACCGCGGCACGACCACGAGATGTTCTGGAGACAGAGAGGAGGACGGGGGGGGACAGACAGACAGAGAGACAGAGAGACATCTGAATTAAATCCAGCACCATCATCAGCATTGAACAGCATTCAGAGTGTGAGCGTTCTGAGAGTGTGTGCGTTCTGAGAGTGTGTGCGTTCTCACCTTAGACAGTATTCAGAGTGTGTGCGTTCTGAGAGTGTGTGCGTTCTGAGAGTGTGTGCGTTCTCACCTTAGACAGTATTCAGAGTGTGTGCGTTCTGAGAGTGTGTGCGTTCTGAGAGTGTGAGCGTTCACACCTTGGACAGCATTCAGAGTGTGTGCGTTCTGAGAGTGTGTGCGTTCTGAGAGTGTGAGCGTTCACACCTTGGACAGTATTCAGAGTGTGTGCGTTCTGAGAGTGTGTGCGTTCTGAGAGTGTGAGCGTTCACACCTTGGACAGTATTCAGAGTGTGTGCGTTCGGAGAGTGTGTGCGTTCTGAGAGTGTGTGCGTTCTCACCTTGGACAGTATTCAGAGTGGGCCCGGGGGTCTGTCATCAGAGGATGTCGGTGGCAGGACCGATTGCTAACAAGAGTCTAGACAGCTACGACACACACCGGAACACACAGACACACAGATTATTTCTAACACCGTGTTTACCAGTTGCAATTACAGAACCACGAGTTGTGGGTCATGAGGGGACTAAGTCATGTTTAAGGAGCCAAGAAATGTAAACACTAAACATAATCAATAAAGTAAATATCAACTGAATGGTCCCGCAGTCGTAAACAGATTCAGAGGTTCGTTAAATAACGTGTTGGACGGGTTCCATATGCAGAACTCCCACAGAAACACAACATACACAATGTGCATCTTATAACATACTGAATAAAGAGAGCCAGAACAATGTTATGCATCATATATGCATTATTATAAGTTCCCCTTCTTATAGATATGGTAGAAGAAGACAGTTTATTTAAATTTAAGTAGTAAGCACAACGTAGAAACACAAGAGCAGCCACATTAATTCTAACTGCAGCTTATAAAATGCAGACTGGGTAAATACAAATGATTGTGTGGTTAATCACATGACCTGTGTGTTAAGATACAAGAGATGTTGGTTAAACATAACATTCTGATGTGTGTTAAATACAACTGAGGTCCTGATGTGTTAAACAACAGACTGTTGTGTTAAATACACAGTTGCTGTGGGTGTTAAATCACACCTCGCTGTTGTGTAAACAACATCACTACTGTGTGGTTTAATACAACAGTTCGTGGTGTTAAATACAACATGAGATGCTGTTATACAACACACTTGTGTTTTACATCAATATGTCGTTTGTATAAATTCACACACTTCTGTATTGTGTGTAAAAAAACAGTTTTTATTTAGTGGTTAAAAAGCACATTGTTCTGTGTGTAAGATAAACACACTTTGCTGTTGTGTGTTAAATACAACACGTTCTGCTGTTGTGTGTTAAATACAACACACGTCTGCTGTTGTGTGTTAAATACAACACACTCTGCTGTTGTGTGTTAAATACAACATGTTCTGCTGTTGTGTGTTAAATACAAACACGTTCTGCTGTTGTGTGTTAAATACAACATGTTCTGCTGTTGTGTGTTAAATACAACACGTTCTTCTGTTGTGTGTTAAATACAACACGCTCTGCTGTTGTGTGTTAATTACAACATGATCTGTTGTGTGTTAAATACAACATGTTCTGCTGTTGTGTGTTAATTACAACATGTTGATGATTGGCTCTGATGTCTTTACGCTAATTATCCAAACACATGATGTGACAGTGATGCATCGTTACAACAGAACCTTTATTATCCACTGAGTTAATATGTATGAAACCAGAGAAATATTATCTTATTCAGTAAGTGGATTTAATTAGAGGAAGTGCGAGATTATAAAACAGGCAGGGAGTCCAAATGTGTGTGTGTGTGTGTGTGTGTGTGTGGTGTGTGTGTGTGTGTGTGTGTGTGTGTGCGCGGTGTGGTGTGTGTCACCTTTTGTGGTAGATGCAGAGGCACGGCAGTCTGGCTATGGTGTCCCCTTGCTGCAGTTCCTCTAGACAGATCACACACTCACCAGCATCCCTCGCCAACACGTCATCTGAGGTGGCAGACACACACACACACACACAATCACATATTAGTATGGACCAACAATGGCAGGTTGGTGCATTACACACAGTAGATCAGTGATATCTGAACTTTTCAGCTCCTGACCCGCTGCCAGAAACTTAACACGATTCTTAAGCCACACGTACAATTATACAGATTTAATAATGGATGTAAAAAATGACTGCTCAGTGTATTCAAGGACACAAAACAGATTTTTTGGTGCAGTTACTAAATCCCATTAAGCTCCATTGAGTTATTGTGAGTAGTCACTGAAGTGATGGGTCCTTTGGTTTGTGTGGGCCCCTGATTGTAAGCTGTAATACACGATGCTGACTGGGAATCAGACCTGTGTCGTCTCCGCTTTATCCTTAATAAACATCTAACTTCTGATCAGCAAGTGTATTTGTGCGCTTGGATTTATTGGTGTTCGTGCTGAGGCAGCAGTCGCGGCACAGTTTTCCTTTCTCAGCCTTTTCTGCAATTTAACAACTGTTTATTTCAACCGTCAAAATGTTCCGTGGCTCGATTCGGCCCATTTGTCAGCGAGTGCTGCAGAGCGCAATAAATCTGAAGTCAACATCTGATCCAAGTTTTCATAATCAAGTGAAGAGTCTCGTAAAAATGTTTTAAAAAATGAGGTCATCTGAGTAAAGTCCTCACGTCAGAGAGAGAGAAACTCATATTCTAACCGACCTCCATCCGCTCCCACTGTATTCACAGCTGTAGGATTTTACTCTTACTTTAAAAAGTCTTGTGTGAACCAGCGCGTGACCTGAAATCCAGTTTGCAGAAGCTGAAACGAGGTCAATGCAGAATATAAGTTGAACCATAATGTGCTTCACGAAATGTTTAACAAGAACCGCACTCAGAGAGTTATAAATACTTATTAATACAACCTTTATCTGAAGTAAAGACGATTCCAGTGTATGTATATGAGCTTTAAATGTATTATAAATTAGCAAAAACTTGGGTGTCATGCCGTGACCTTGACCTTTAACCCCGTACAATGCAAATTGCATTAAAACTGTCCGAGTTATTGCTGTGAACGACGGCTCAGATCTGCAGGTGTCGTCAAGAGGCTGAAATATGTATTTGAAAGTGGAGCAGAAACAGGTTCGGTCTGTTCAAGATCCACGACCAGGATCCTGGATCTGCTCTGTGATTCAGATCTGCACCAGAATTCAGTGGATTCTTCCCTGAGCCTCATCTTCCACCCAGTTTAATGGTTGTCTGGTTGAATCCTGGTTACAAACCAACAGTCCCATTACAGCTGCGCCACACCTCCGGTCCTTCAAGCGACTCGACATGTGGCCCGTGAACCCGAACACGAGGACCTGAGATGTAAGAGGAGTGACTCTGCTCAGGGCTCTGAATCAGGAGCTCTCTTCTCACCGGGCCCCGTTTCCCTCTTGACCTTCAGTCGTGTCTCTCGACTGCCGACTTGCCGACAGACATTTGGCATCCGGCAGCTTCTCATCGGTTCTGAGCTGGAAGTGTCGAGTGTCCCGGAGTGACCCGAGGACTCCAGAGGGGAAACTGCACAAAATGCCTTGTTCTTTGATTTTCTGTCTCTAATTCCAGCCTCCTGACTTCTGTGTGTGTCTCAGGCCCCCCCCCCCCCCCCCCCCCCCCCCCCCCCCCCTCCCCCCTCCCTCCCTCCCTGTGTGCAGGGCTATATTTAGCGGGGGGGCATTAAAATATCATCATGCAAAGTCAAAGCCCAGAAAAGATCCAGTGGTCAGATCATGTGCTGCTACCTGCAACCCTCACGTGCTTCCCAGCACCTCGTGCACAGTGTGCGTGCACACAGGACGAGCAGAGACACACAAACAGCACTTTGGGATTCTGTGTTTTCATTTGATTTGCCACATTTTGATTTATGCAAGAAATTAAAGCTGCAATCTGTAACTTGTGCTCATTCAGGGCAGCGAAGACGGAGCGTTTAGTGTCACAGCTGCAAAGTCAGGAGACTTTCAGCCTCTTCAACCTCACTGAACTAAACATGCTGGTTTTAGTTTAAATATGATTCATAACACATCTTAATGTAGAGAGGTTCTGCAAAATGTGATTTAAATGACCTGCAGGGGGCGACTCCACTGGTAGTTTCTATAGAAGTCTCTAGAAAGTGACTCTACTTTATGTCTCAGTCTCTAGTTTCCAGTCTTCTTCAATACAGCTGATGTTCATTTAGTAAATTATGATCATTTAGAGTCAAACAGACCATAAAGCACCGGGTGTGTTGAGGGGTGGGGGGGGGGGGGGTGGAAACCATGTGATAGGCAGTGTCCTCGAGCTCTCATCCAGGCTCCACCCCCTGCTCCTCCAAATATGGTTACTTCTGGTTTTTTTTAAAAAACAAGATGGCGCCGAACAAGTTGTCAAACTGAGGCTTCATCCTCAGTTCACACAGATGATTTCTACAACCTGGATATTTGAAGCTTTAAGAAGAGATATGATGATAAAATATGACCATATAATGGGAGGAACCTCTGTAAATATGATTTCCTGAAAACCGTCCATCTGATCTGCTTGAAACTTGGCAGGTGTGTTGCCGAAGGTTCAGGAGTGGATTCGGTGCGATGTGGACATGTGACGTCCGAACGCTGGGAAGTGATGTCATCGATCGCAACGACGACGCATCTCAGCGACTCTGCGTCTGGATCAGTGTTTTCTGTTTATTTCATGTACGCTGAGAAAACGACTCTTACAGTTGTTATTGTCTATAAACTCTTTCAGTGTCAAGTATGAAGTTCTTTGTTTGTTTGAGCTTTTCTCAAACTGACAACACCACAGGTTTATGAGTCTCTCATTTGCAAAAGTGTTCAGACCCGGACTCTGTCTCCTCTGTCGAAGCACCTTCGACAACAATTACAATCTTCTGGTATAAGCCTCAATGAGCTTTGCACATCCGGCCAATCCTCTTACTCCAGATGGGATGAGAAGCATCTGTGAATCTTCAGGTCTCTCCACAGATGTTCTAGAGGGTTTAAATCTGGACTTCGGCTGTCGGGTCACTCGAGGACGCTCCGGCATTGTCTTGACGTCGGGTCAGTGCTGAGCTGGAAGCTGAACCACTGCCCCAGTTTCAGGTCATCACGTGGACTGTGGAGCGGGTGACCTCTCTGTACTTAGCCGCATGCATTCATTACCTCAACTCACTGCAGGGACGCCCTCCGCCAGCAGGAGGCGTCGCAGCAGGACCGTCAAAGCAGCCGATTGCCTGAGCTGGAATCCCACAAAGTCATCGCAGTCCTTTAAGTGTGTGATTACATTTTGTGCACCTATTGTGTGTTAAACGCTCAGCGACGTGTCGACGTGCACCAGTCAGTCGGCCCCAGGTGATTGACAATAGACGCCCGCGCATGCTGGGGAACGAGATAAGCTGCAGCTCGGCCTGTTTTGTGGGTCGCAACAAAAAAAAAAAAAAATCAGAGCAGAGCAGAGAGAACGAGGGACAGGGAGAGGGAGGGAAGAAGCTCCGGAGATTACACGGCGGGAACAGAGGCAGTCAGACGGACGGACCCCCAGAGGAACGGGGGACAGAGGGAGGATGAAAGGGGAGTAATTTGCTGGAAATAAAGAGTGACAAGACAGACAGAGCAGGGGGGGGGAAAGAGAGGCAAGAGGAATTATGGGAGTCGTTCTCCTTTTACCCTCTCTCCTCTCATCCATTATCAGCCATCGGGCCACTCCATCACTCGGGATCCCATCTTCCTGGAGACAGCTCCACTCTCCTCTCTCTGTCCGTCTTTCAATCTTCCTTCCGCTCGCTCCGCAACTCAGCTGCAGGCTTCAAACTTACATTATTGTTTAAATGCATTGGCCTTGTGGGGCCGAGAGGACAGAAGACCCCCCCCCCCCCCCCCCCCCCCCCCCCCCCCTCCCTCTTTAGTGTGGTTACATTATCATAATCATGAGAAACACGACGCTACTGTCCTGAGTGCACAAACACACACACACACACACACACACACACACACACACGGACTACAAGGTGACCTTCAGGCTCCGGATCAGACGCACATGTACACGGTTGTGAGTCGAACTAGTAGCTGTCAATCAGCGGGCTGCTAGGGGCAGTGAATAGACACGGCTGCTGTCAATCATGTGTTTCCACACAGCACCAGGAGCGGCTGCACAGGCCATAATTAAAACATGCTGAAGGCAATGAATGGCAGCCGGGAGGTCGGGAGTGTGTCGGCAGCAGTAACATTAGTAATACATCAGTGTGGACACAGGGAAACAATGAGAGCAAACACGTCAGCGACAACTCGCAGCATCACTACACAACCCGTTTGGTTTACGGCCTTCACAGCAGCCACAAGATGCTGTGGCTTCGCTTTTAGGAGCTGTCATGTCGTCCATCTTTATTTACAGTCATTGGCGCACACGCAAGAACGCAATGTGTGTGTGTTTGCTTATGATGCATTCACATCCCAGCAAATGTTGCCATAGCGCTCAACTGACCTGTAGGTGGCAGTAATGCAAGAAAAAGACAGTCAGCAAGAAAACAAGAACGCAATTTACAATACAAACGCAATTTCAAACTAACGGCACTTTAACTTTGGAAGATATCAAGTTAATTTAACTCCTTTAAAAAGGACAAAAACATATTATTTATTATCCTCACTGTGGTAAATCAGCCTCTATAGATGATGGCATTCAGTTCTCATGTGGGAACAGAAGAACGACTGTAGCGTCCGGCCTGAACCACGCAGCCTCGGCCTGAACCACGCAGCTTCGGCCTGAACCACGCAGCCTCGGCCTGAACCACGCAGCCTCGGCCTGAACCACGCAGCCTCGGCCTGAACCACGCAGCCTCGGCCTGAACCACGCAGCCTCGGCCTGAACCACGCAGCCTCGGCCTGAACCACGCAGCCTCGGCCTGAACCACGCAGCCTCGGCCTGAACCACGCAGCCTCGGCCTGAACCACGCAGCCTCGGCCTGAACCACGCAGCCTCGGCCTGAGCCACGCAGCCTCGGCCTGAACCACGCAGCCTCGGCCTGAACCACGCAGCCTCGGCCTGAACCACGCAGCTTCGGCCTGAACCACGCAGCCTCGGCCTGAACCACTCAGCCTCGGCCTGAACCACGCAGCCTCGGCCTGAACCACGCAGCCTCGGCCTGAACCACGCAGCCTCGGCCTGAACCACTCAGCCTCGGCCTGAACCACGCAGCCTCGGCCTGAACCACGCAGCCTCGGCCTGAACCACGCAGCCTCGGCCTGAACCACGCAGCCTCGGCCTGAACCACGCAGCCTCGGCCTGGACCACGCAGCCTCGGCCTGAACCACGCAGCCTCGGCCTGAACCACGCAGCTCGGCCTGAACCACGCAGCCTCGGCCTGAACCACGCAGCCTCGGCCTGAACCACGCAGCCTCGGCCTGAACCACGCAGCCTCGGCCTGAACCACGCAGCCTCGGCCTGACCACGCAGCCTCGGCCTGAACCACGCAGCCTCGGCCTGAACCACGCAGCCTCGGCCTGAACCACGCAGCCTCGGCCTGAGCCACGCAGCCTCGGCCTGAGCCACGCAGCCTCGGCCTGAACCACGCAGCCTCGGCCGCAGCAGGAAGTCCTCCCTCTGACTGGGTTTGGCCGCAGCACCATATCCCAGACATCTCACTAATTGGATGAGCTTAGAGGGAGATACACACTCACCCAATTGAGATCCATGTTCTCCTGGTAAACCTGTTTTGGCTGTAATTATGAGTTCAGGTGTTTGGCCTCAGTTTGTGTCCAGACTCAGTCGACAGGGGAACGACAAGGAGAGGCTGCACAGCTTCACGTGTTTGTTCCATAGCTTCATCTGGATCTGTTGGTTCTGGTTTCACGTTGGAATCTAGTCTGACGTACGCCCTGTCGTCATCACCTGCGTGGGGGCGGAGTCTACCTGTTCTTGACTCTGATTGGTTTGCAGAAGGCGTCTGACGTGGGCGTGTTTTCAAGGTCCCATCAACCTGGATTATTTACACCAATCCACATCCTCTCCCAACCTAAATGTTGTTCTCTCCTGATTCCTCCTCACTGCAAACCAACTGACCCGGGTTTACCCGAAGGTCAGTGGTTCCAACAGTCCAGGAGACAGATCTCCACCAGTCTGCATGCTGAAGTGTCCTTGGGCAAGATACTGAACCCCAAACTGCCCCTAATGTGTGCAGTGTGTGTGTGTGTGTGTGCAGTGTGTGAGTGTGTGTGTTTGTGTTAGAGAAAGTACCGCACATAGCTGCACTCTCCGAATGTGTGTGTAAATGGCATTTTAGAGCTTTGATTGCTCAAGACTAGAAATTAAGGAGCATTTAACATTCGGGTTGATCTGGACCCAGAACTCCTCTTTTGGTCGGACTAGGTTTTGGTGCGTTGGTCTAGACCGTGGTCCGAGGAACCTTTCACACCTTCACCTGAAAAGTCTGAATGTCCGGACCAAGGTATGAAAGGGTAAGTAGGAGACAACACAGAGGAACTAGTCAGGAAGATCCACGTGAAAACAACGGATCCCAGCTCCTCGGACCTCTGCTCAGCGCAGTGGACCAGAATTCCTACTTCTGAGTCTGTGCTTAACCCTCAGACTTGACCTGTAGGTTCCTGCCTCACACAGAACCACACACATCTCATGAAACAAAAGAAAAGATGTTGTTTGTTACACCGCGTGTTGATCGAGGTTGTGTTAACTCGTTCTATGAATTTTCATGATTTCTTCTTTGTTCCCCTCATTCATCATGTTTTGGGAGGAGTCGCTCCACAACACTGTGGGGCCACCGTCCCGTCGTGAATATTTATCAGCACAGCAGCAGAAACAGGAGACTTGGCAAAACACAGTGGAGACCAATAAATATGACCAGGGCCAGAGCCAAAATCAATTCAGTATTTATAGCCTGGGTTCTCCTTCCAAAGACCAGGATCTGTCACGTAGAGAAAAGGTCTGGAGAGAAGTTCTTACCGTTATAGGAGAGGCGAGGCTTGCTTAGACACATGATGAAGTGAACTTCCATTTCATTGGACGCCACCGACTTGGAGCAGACAGGACACTTGAATCCTGGGAAGGACACAAGAAAACACATCAGTGATATGAAGATGAAAGAAGCAAGTATCGACTCGAATCATGATCTGTGATGGTTTCTGTCACCGAGCATCCCTCCATCCATCCCTCCATCCATCCATCCCTCCATCCATCCATCCCTCCCTCCATCCATCCCTCCATCCATCCCTCCATCCATCCATCCCTCCATCCATCCATCCCTCCATCCATCACAACCAGATGAACACACCAGGCTCATCAGGACAGGGACGATGTGTCTGCACCACCGCTTGAAATGTTCCTTCATTGAAACCTGCCTCACAAGTAGGAGCACGTGTTTTTAGACGTGCTTCCAGAAAAGAAGAAGGTCAAAGGTGCCTCAGATCAGATGATACTCATCTTCTGAGGATGATCTGAAGTCTGCAGGAGCCTCGATGGTAAAGTACCAACTCCTCCCCCCCCCCCCCCCCCCCCCCGTCTCCAACACAGATGTGTGTTTTAAAGGCTGAGCTACTTAATGCTCTGGATGTTTTACATTTCATTGACTTCCAAAAGCAGGTCCACTCTGACCTTAACAGATCCATTACACTCTAAATAACAGAGGACCTGTGTCTGGTGTGGTTTGAGGCATTGCATCGTTTTACCCCCCCCCCCTCTCGATTCCCCAGTACTCTGAGGAAGCTCCCGGAGCGTTAAGACGTGTAACTGCTGCATTTCACACCAGCTAAAGGTCGGACCGGTGATTTGAGAGGAACAAACAACGTCCACACAATAAAGGAAACGCTTCAACCGAGGAAATAGTTTGAAATGGAAATCAGTGCACGTTGATGTGTGTGTGTGTGTGGGCTTGTAGATCCTTATGTTGTGTATTCAGTGGATTCTACGTGTGCGTTCATACAGTAATTACACTTTAACTCCTTCTGCTTCAGAACTGGTGGAAAACACACATCCATACTTCAGAGGTCACATTGGACTTCTCAAGTGGTTAAGTGGTTCGTCGCGGCCGAGTGAAAACGCTCTGCGTGTGTTTCCCTGGACGGGTTCTTCTCCGAGTCCGAGGAGACGGGAGCTGCTGATCACTCTGCTCAAGCTTCTCATTAGCTCGGACTGGACTTCGAAGAAATCCTGTTTTTATGAAGTTATAACAAAGATGGAAGATGTATCAACAGATCACATCAACATAGCTTTTGACTTTTGTTCGCCAAGATTTAATTTAATTTATTTGATTTATAAGTTAATTTGATTCATGGAACAAAACAAAAACAATTTAAATGCAAATACAAAATCTAAAATCTTGAATGAAAAGCAGCAGAAAGAAGAAGAATATTATAAAAATCGGTCTATGTAAGACATTAATTAACAAAGCAATTAGTTCAATAAAATATTAAATTATTCAGAGATCAAGAAAGGGCCAGTGTGTGTGTGTGTGTGTGTGTGTGTGTGTGTGTATCTTGATCACTTCTTCCATTGCAGTAACTTCTCAGACAGACATTAAAGATATTTGCTCATTAACCAAACGCCCGTGGTTTGCTTCAGAGCCTCGGTCCCTGCAGGGCTCACCACTCGTGTCCTCTCTGTTGTTGTGCTCGCTGCGGCGGTGTCACTCATCGCCTCACGCGCTGGTTGCGTGCACTCGATTAGACTATAACAGATAATCAGATCAACCGCTGGGCCACATGAGGCCAGTGCGACCGCTGTGCGACGGAGGAGAGCTCCGATCAGAGCGGCGCCGCTCGGCACAGATGTGCTGGAGCAGGTGCTCGGGTTTACAGAACTTACTTTGAGTTTACTCGTCACACAAATCAAGTTATGGCACAAACAGGGAAAAAAATCAAAACTCAAACAAGCCTCAGCTTTTTAAACCTCCATCCACTGACGGCTTCAGACACACGTCTTCTACCACAACTACTGATATGAACAGAATCCATGATAGTTGTAATAGACAGTAGTTGTTCTTTATCTTTATCATTATGACAAAGAAAAGTAATTTAGGCTTGATATTTCATAGTTTAACCATTAATTAATAATAAAAAAATGCACGAAGCAGATTGCACTGATGAATCTTACAGCTCCCATAATGCAACACAACTATTATTATTAGATCTCGGTTTCTTTAATCTGAATTTTGTTGGCTTCACAGATACATAAACGTGTCCAGGACTTTGGGAATATTAGACGTTGTTTTTGTCATACAATAAAAATAACAACGTCATGTTTCAAGCAGTTGAAAATGTGTGTGGCTGTAAACAGGATCATCTGTCATGTTGCAATGTTACACAACATTTCATTTAAGGATTCAAAATCTGTGCTACAGACGTACACTTGTTTGGTCTCACGCACACGCACACACACACACACGCACACACACGCACACACACGCACACACCCCCCCCCCTCTTTGCACGTGGCAGCTGACCCACTTTTCCCTCGGCTGCTATTTACAGATGCTCCATAGGGACGAGCAGAGAGATGAAGGAAATGAGTGAGAAAGACGTGCACGAGGAAGGTGAGGCAGTTCAGGCATTCGAGGAGAAACAACAGTTTATGATACACGGTCCAGCACGGAGATGTGTGCATGTGTGTGTGTGCGTGTGCATGTGCGTGGCGCATTTGGCTTCAGCTTAGCGAGCACCACAAATCCTTGAGGACATTTCATATTCAGGGAGCGCAGCAGGTCACATAGGGACAAAAGTAAATCATAGGACACGATTGTAACTTAATTATATTGCTGCCTGTATATCTGGATGTGTGTTGATGCGTACGAACTTGTGTGTGTGTGTGTGTGTGTTTGTGACAGTTGTCCTGTGCACTACACCCTTGAGGATCTGCTTTATGTCGAATTGGCACATTTCTCTCAAATCCTTTTCTGGATTGTCCCGGCCGTGGAGTGCAGGTGAGGTCAGCTCCTCCCGGACTGACGTCTCACCGGCTGCTGCTGAGGAGACGGGTTTCAAGGTTTAATTGGAAATACACAGAATTCTGTTGTTTACAACTCAGTGGAGACGTGGGGGGGGGGGGGGGGGGGAACAGGAGACTGGATTCATGCTTTTGTTCTGCTCTTTAGCATTTCTCTCAAACCCTGCTTTCCCAGTAAGACCCAGTCCACATTCACACACTGTAGATATCATGCAAAACTAGTTTTTTTCCCGTCCATCCACACAAACAGTGTTTTAAGTTACACCTTGTGTGGATTTGTCTACGTCACACATGCCCACGGTTTGTGTGATGAGCAGGTTTCACAAACAACAGCCACGATGGCACGTTTGGTTTCCGCTGCTCGGTCTAATAACGAGTCAGCAGCATGTGTATGTGTCTTCCTCGCTCAAAGTTAGTTGGACCTAAGCTCAATATGCACAATGTTCTCTGGTATTTACTGGATCGGGGACGTAGACTTTATCACCACCTGCTGGCCCGGCGTGCTTGTGTTGATGACTGTGAGAGTTTTGTGTAACATTCCAGTGTCCTGCCGCCCCGCGATCAAACTTACATCACGTCTCCACACATGTAGCCTGAGCAGCAGCAGCAGAGGCCCCAGCGCTTTGTCTGTGTCTAGACAAAACGCATTCAGGCACTCGGAAGGTCACCCGAGTTTTGGCAGCACTCAAACACTCGAAAGCTAAAAATACACGTCAGGTCGTGTTTACGCGTGTTCACCGGGAGTAAAGCACGAGGATGTGTAGACAGCTGCATCGAGAGCAAACCTCCTCTGGTACATGAAGTACGAGAAGAAGTACGGCCGAGACCTGGCTTCATCCGACCAGTTATTACACAAGGGTTTATTAATGAGCATCGGGTTGCATCACACCAACAAGCTGCTCCACACGATGATCTGTCACTAAATATGTACAACCAGTAACTGTCCTGTGTCATTACTGCAAAGCTGCAACTCATCTGTGGACGCTGACGTTTTTTAAATTGCAATAAAGACTTTTAATAAGTGAAAAATGTCGGTGATGTTCACTTGGTTTTGTTTGCGAACTGTATATATTAATCATATATTCATAAAAGAAAAAAGTTAAGAAAAAGGCAAAGTTATGCATCGAACCCATTTAGTGACAGAGGAACTGCCTTCAGGTACGAGGGGGATTCAGCCACATTATTTATGCATTTCAATTTTTTAAATGCACGACTTAAGAAGCGCAGCTCATTTGATTCTGTTTGTGTTTTGTCGTGGCTGCAGGTGACAGGACTAAAGTGTAATGTTGTGTTATCCTGTTGTCGGTCAAACCTCTGGGATGTTTTAATCAGGGAAAACATCAGGGAACCAAAGTTTCACAGAAAATGTGCTACAATAATTAACATTCAGTGAGTGTGTGTGTGTGTGGGTGGGGGGGGGGGGGGGGGGGGGGGTAATCACTCAAATGCTAAATCAGTCGTCAGGCTTCCAGTTTCGATTCCCCTGCAGCCGGCTCCTCACTGGGATGAGGGCGGCCACATCGGATTGGTCACATCTGCATGAAATACCTCCCAGAATATGCAGATATTCATGTTTCACCAACAGACGACAATTTCCAGCTTTGGCCGAAAAACAAATGACAGTAAGATAAGTACATTTTGTTTCTGCATGTGATTATTCTGAAGGAGATGAGCACGGATCACAGTATTTAAAGTATATAACATTTACTTTGGCAGATCACCGTCATATATCTTTGTGCTTGGATTTTTCCAGCAGCAGATTGGATTGTTGAAAATGTCAGAAGACTGGGAGCTGTGGTGAATATCAACAGGTTCCTTCAATTACCACTAAAATGGAAAATACTCTATGGCTGTAGTTCTAATTTACAATAATCCACTTTTTATTAAATCGATTTTATCAGTCAAAAATCCGGACATATTTTTGAGTAGTGGCCAAGTCCTGGCTGCTTATACAGTTAAAATATACTAATATAGCCTCAACATATTTATGTTTCACTAAATTGGGATTAAAATGAAAGAAAAAAATAAATATAATGTTCAGAATAAAGAGTTGTGCTGATCAGAGAAGCTTCAAAAGGTAAAGAGAGGCCCTGATAATGAACTAATGCAAATGAAGAACATCTGTTAGCTTGTTGTTGTTTGCTTAACGAATATCATAACGTACGTGAAAACTTATCCTGGAACCACGAGTCATTCTCCTTTTTCTTTTCTTTGGTGACGACATGTTGATAAAAGGTGGTAAAATGACACAACATCTCTTAAGCGCTTCACAAAGGCTGCAGACTGTAGTTTGTGGAACTCTCCCAGTGAAAATAAACCAAAACACAACATCTTGTTTGGTGAAATTAAATTATTCCGCCCACGAACGCAAACCTTGCATGACCAAGCGATAACAGTGACGGAGGCTGAATGGATGGAGCCGTCACACACTCGGAGATGAAAGTGCTATTAAATGGTCCCACGGAGACTTATTCTCGTCAACACACACACACACACACACGCGCACACACGCGCACACACACGCACACACACCACACACACACACACACACACCACACACTTTACAGGTGAGGTCAGTCAACTCAATCTCTGGCCGATGCATATTTCATCGAGCCGTGGCAGCCGAGCCCCTGACTCAGCGCGGCCAGATTACCTGTCCACCGATGAAGACCTGGGAATAACAGAGACACTCGTGCCCGGGCGACGCCATTAAGTGTCCGTCACGAGGAAGAGGAGCCGTCACGAGGAAGAGGAGCCGCAGATAAACAGCACCGGTTACATCAGCTGTGAAATGCCTGCACATTGTGGCTCAGCAGGACGAGAGCGGCCATATCTGTCTTTAAAGGTCAGTCTCACTGTTTCCTGTCAAATCGGACGAGGAGATTCATTTAATCCTCAGGACAAACACATGTCGAGGATTTGTTTAATTAGCACAAAAACAAGAGAGGAAGACAATTCACCCTCCAGCAGCTCCCACTCTGTTCTTTATTTACATTCATTTGAATATCGTTATGGAACAACCTGCGTTTGATCTGCGTCGTCGTCCAGTAGCAGCGACTCTGATCTTTATCTGATCTGAGAGCAGCGAGCCGTTCATCTCTCAATCCTCTGGAATCGTACGACCAGAAGCATTGAGCCACTTTCAATCTAACACATGCAATCGTTGAAACTCGTGTTGACAGCAGCAATATTTATATTGAAGTTCAAGATGAGCCCTGATAGGTTTGTGTAAGAAATCAGACGATATGTGACGTCTTCATTTGTTCTGATTCAAAATGATTCATTTAGATTCTTCCTTGGGAAACAGATATTTTGGGGCCTTTTCGGGGACGGAGTGAAATGTGGAGAGAGAGAGAATGGGGGGGGGGATCAAAACGTACAGTCTCTGCAGGACGACTCGATTTATATTGATCCTGAGATGATTCACGAAAGATGTTGGTCTTTGCCTCTGGTAGTTTTTTGGGTAGAAGCAAGTAAGATGTGGGCTGTGATGAAAACCCCCTCAGGGCTCGAGTCACCTTGTCTGGGCTCGTTCGGCAATAATCGCTGGTCATTACTTAACGACTCTTAATTACCCAGAGGTCGCTCGGCCGAGGGAACAGAGGCTGCAGACCATAAAGCACACGATGAGGATTTATTGGGTTTCGTTCGATCAAGTTCAAGCTCAGTCATCGGTATTTATTTGGTAAAGAAACCATGGTTAATGTTAATGTTTAATCTAATGTTAGATTATGTTTTTATTTACGATGTCCAGGGCTTCATGGACTCGTTGTGACCGGGTGTGGAGGATTTAGTGGCCTCTAGTGGTGAAGCTGCAGATTGCAATGAACTGAGTGAACCTCGCCCCTTCGCTTCTGAGCTTCGACTCAGTAGATCAGTCAAAACAACTTAGTCATTAAAAGCTGTGTTAAGGTAATTTTTCAGAATATGGAGAATAAGCAGATGTTTGGTGTTTTTCTTTCTTCAGCTCTTTTGCTTCAGGGAGCGAGGATCATGGGTAATATCCCCAGTTCAGTTGTATTGACAGATTGACAGGTTGTCTCCGACAGCTCAACCGAACACAGCCAATCAGCACGTGTGGCTGCAGAAGCCGCTGCTCGTACAATGTGTTGCTTTAAATCAGAGGGAAAGGAATCAGTCAGCAAACACCGACTCGTTCATTAAGTCTCACGTTGACGGATCCTTTATCTTCAGTCGTACGGAACAACACCTCAACTAGTCTTTAGTAAAAGCACTCGTACGCAGTGAATGACTGCGAGACACGGCAATACTGCAGCAGACAGTATAATTAAAACATGGATCCGCCTGTCTCGTAACGATGAATAATGTCCAGGAGGGGACGGCTGGACTGCAGATAGCCACGGTCATCGAGAGGAGCCGGTTTAAATCACAGCCTGGGAGCCTAATGGCTGCACAAACAACTCTCCCAGATCCAATCAATAGCACTGTAAAATCCGGACTGTATTCAAACCTCACATAAAATATCCGCAGAATATTAATTACTGAGAAGACGAAGGCTCGGGCATTGTTTTCGCTCCTGAACGTTATCTGTATCAACAGTGGACACTTGGTGGATCGGCGTCCACAGCTGCAGAGGACAGACAGACAGACGTCGGAGGAGGAGGAGGAGGAGGGAGGAGGAGGAGGAGGAGGAGGAGGAGGACTGGTTTAACTGGGCCGTAAAATGAGGATCACAACAGTGTGGGGGCCGAGGGAGAGATGAATCATCGGGCCGTCGACTTTACGGTGCAGAAGTGAGAAGGAGGGGGGGGGGCAGTAGAGCAGAGAAAAGAGGAGGGCGAGACAGAAAGTTGACGGTAAAACACAGAGTGCACAGGGGAGCGATGGCGGAGGAGGAGGGAGAATACTGAGAATAAAAACATGGAGGGAGTGAAGCTGAATTATGGGACTGAGCGCCAGAGGGGGGGGGGGGGGGGGGAGTGGAGATGAGGAGGGGAGTCAGGGTGACGTGAGGAACATGAGGCGGTGAAGCTGCTTTCTGAAATGCACTGAAGTCCACACATGTTCCTGAGATTCTCTTGAGACGTTCGATGTGACAACACAAATGTCTGAGTCAGGAGATTAAACAACATGTGATTCCCAGAGCAGAGTTTACGTTGTGTCCTGCCTCCTGCCTCTTGCCTCTTGCCTCTTGCCTCTTGCCTCTTGCCTCTTGCCTCTTGCCTCTTGCCTCTTGCCTCTTGCCTCTTGCCTCTTGCCTCTGCCTCTGCCTCTTGCCTCTTGCCTCTGCCTCTGCCTCCTGCCTCCTGCCTCCTGCCTCCTGCCTCCTGCCTCCTGCCTCCTGCCTCCTGCCTCCTGCCTCCTGCCGCCTGCCGCCTGCCGCCTGCCGCCTGCCTCCTGCCTCCTGCCTCCTGCCGCTCTACCCTCACGTGAACTCCCTTTGGAGATGTTCCTGTTGTTGTGAGAACGTTTCCGACCCCAACAACCTCCTGCTGCGTTCCTCATGCGTGAAAGGAAAACTCCAGAGAATACCCAGACCCAATGTTCTGGACATTTTCCAGAGTTCATGTCTGAAACGGGCTCGAGTGTTGTTTTAGTTTAGAAACAGAACAACAATCATTCTTAATGTGAATATTCAGAATCTGTAAGTAAACAATCCGTGTGGAGAGAAAAAGAATTGGAACACACACAGAGAAATACATCAGCTATGATCTTTTTAATGTATCTGTATTCATAGCTGTTATTATCCAAAGTGTCTGCACCTGAAACACCTACAAAGCATCACTGTGTGTGTTTTATGTGAAGAAACGTTCACGTTCAGGTAAATTAAAGATGGAATCTTGGGCCCGGATATTAACTTTGAGGCTGACGTGTTGTCAGTCAACAGCCAATGGGCTCAGAGATCCAACCAGAGTCAGGGAGCAGCTTGGAAATGAAAAACCAACGAGAGGTTGCAGGTTCTGTTACGTATGTGAATTGGTCCGGTGACGCCAGGCTAGAAGTTTTCAACTCTGTGGAGGGGAATCTGGAAACCGATCCAGTTGGAGATGTGCACCACACACACGCACAGAGACACAGACACACACAGACACACACTCAGCTCCATGGCAGACAGGCTGAAGGCAGAGATTCTACTGCAGAAGCACAACAAAGCCACTCTGGGACTCTGGCTCCGTGGCGTGGCAGACTGAAGGCGGAGATTGAACACACGGAGGCAGCCCAGGCGGGTGGTGTCAGGCAGGCAGATCGTGGAGGAGGAGACGGAGAGAGGACACCATTAACACTACAGATGGAGTCTGAGAGCAAGGCGGCGCGTCACGCTGCAGAAGCAGCCGGGCACGAGGACGGAGGAGGCGAGAGGAGCAAGAGAGTCTTTGTGTTGAGTAGTGGAACGGACTTTCTGAGAATAACCAAAGACTGGATGAAGTGAATCATTGAGTGAGAAACAGAGACACCAGGACGAGACGTTAAAATACCTGAGTATCTGGATATTAACAGATGAGAAGAGAACAAATATATCGTTAGTTTTCAGTCCCATACATTTTTAATAACATAATATGTTCCATCTTATTGAAATGTAATTATCAAACACAAGACTACAAGGAGTGGATGAGTCTTACTGAAACGTGCATCTGGTTATGAAATGTGCATATGTTGTATTTGATCTCATCGTTAAATTAAACGGGGCATCTTTATTTTTCAAAATAAAATCATGCTGTTAAAAAGTGTGTGTCAGGCCCATTATGCTTTTTCTGGCTCTGGCAAAGGAAGAAGGACTCTCCCCCCCCCCCCCCCCCGTTCTTAATCCCAAACAGGAAACGCTCGGTGGATGACAACGTCCGTCATTCCTCCAATATCCCAACAATTTATCAGATGGATTATTATGATGTTTGGTTCATTCATGGGCCCCAGAGGATGAACCCTAGTGACTTTGGTGATCTCTTTTTTTAAATCACACTGATCAAGTGTTCATGTTTGGTTTGAATGATAATTAAGAGAGAACGCAAAATGGCGGCAACAATATTTAAGATATTATGGCTTCAATTTTGGAAGTAGAGACTCGTCGTCCATCCATCTTTATTCATATTTCATTTACAGTCTTTGCTTTTCACTACGAACAGCTTCCTCCATGTTGTTTTCTCCAACTTGATAATGTGGCAGCAGGAGTTGCACAAGCTCCACAAATAAAGCAATACATAAACAGCCATGCACTATTTGTATCACACACTATTTGTAACACACACACACACACACACACACACACACACACACACACACACACACACACACACACACACACACACACACACACACACACACACACACACACACACACACACACACACACACACACACACACACACACACACACCACACACACACACACACACACACACACACACACACACACACACACACACACACACACACCTTTCTGTGCCAGACAGGAGGAAGCCTGATCGGCAGCAGCCCACCACTGTCATGACCATAAACAGCGGCCCAGGGAACTGTTGGCTCGATTACATCACAGCTTACAACAACTAAGGCAACTCTCGCCAACAGTCGCTCCTCACCTTCCCGGAAAGACCAGAAGTTTCCATGGGAACAGGAAAGAACAAGAGAACAAATAGACGAGGGAGATGGAGAGACGGAGGAGAGGATGGATGTCGGGGGAGTAGAGAGGAGCGAGCTGACAGAAACAGAAAAGTGAGGAGCGCGTGTCTTTTGTTTTGTTTTGTCACACGGGGGGGGGGGGGGGGGGGGGTAACGTGACCTTGGATGAAGGTGAGAGGAAGAGGAGGAGGTGAAGCGGGAGTGGGGAGGGAGGGAGAGAAGGGACGGGGCTGCAGCTCGACGACAGCAGAGTGATCCTGAGCTTTGGGCCCGAGCGGCGCCGCGTCACCGCAGGTTAAATCAGGACGTTTGTCTCTGGACGCTCAGTCGGACCCTGAGAGACGTTTTCTCCAGAGAAGTTACACAACACGATCAACACAACTGTGAACAACTTCAACACACACACATGGAGACATTTGTGGATCATTTTAAAACATAATCCAGGAACAGAAACGAGCTCCACATCAGTGACTCAGTGGAGAACAAACCTCCACAAGGAATTCAATGATGCTGATATATCGTCACAATTGTTTATAGATTTGATAAAAAATAGTAAAACAAATCATTTCTGCCACATGTATCAGATATGTTCAGAAGTTTGTGCTCGTCTCTGTTGATCTGTTCATGGAAACACAGGAAACTCACTGAATTACCCACAGAAGTGGAAAAACCAACGAGAATTCAGGGAGTATTTCTCTTCAAGACACAGGCGCTTGTGACTGGCAGGTCGCCGGTTCGATACCCAGACTGGCAAAGTTAGATCTGGTTGATAAGTGTGAATACTGTGGTGCCCTTGAGCAAAACCCTTTAACCCCAACCCTCTGCCCAGATCCAGATGTGAATGTGACCTCACTCTGAAACTGGGAGGCCCTGTCACAGCTTCTCCTGCTCCCAGTCAGCTCCCAGTCAGCTCCGTCAGAAAGTCTCTTTACTTCGCCCTGACGACATTTAGACGCTGACCATAGCAACGGTCGCCATGCCCACCGACGGCCGCGGCTGCTCCTAATTGGCCAGTCCGTTGCAATTACAGTGCATATGGTGTTGACATTTAGCCACAGCAGTGATGCAACCTTTGATAGCTCCCCCTTTATAGCTTCCAGACGACTGAACGCTCTCCAGGGACTCTTCAGATAACGCTAACCCCCCAAAAAGTGCTGTTTCCAGACACGTCTGTCCCGCCTCTAATCGTTTCCTCTCTCTCCCCGGCACTTTCCTTCCTGACCCCAAGCTCCCCCCCTCCTTTTCTTTTCCTGCAAATGCACGTGTAAATAGTTCCCGTCTGTCGGAAGGGAACAGCGCGGCTGAGGCAACAATCGCCAAGGTGAGGGGAAGCGTGCGCGTGAGAGCGTGCACATCGAGAAGAACAGCAGCGATAGGCAGCTATGTGGTTGTCACAGCAACAAAAGCCCATCTCCCTACCTCGCTGCCATCATCTCATTCTACCCTCGTATGTATGCAGAGTGTGGATGTGCGTGTCCTCGTATGCCTCCTCTGTGTGTGCACTGCACAGTTAACAGGGAGGGACGAGACAAAGACGGGGAGAGTGTGTATGTGTGTGTGCATATATATATATATATATATGTGTGTGTGTCAGAGAGATAGAGGCAGAGGAAACAGAAATAAATTGCAGTGCTGACCTATATTCTCGAATCCTGCAACCAGACAGTTCAGCAGCACAGATGTCCCCCCCCCACTCAATCCCTGTGTTCCTGAAACCCTCGGCTGTGAAACGAAGCCACGACGCCGGCCGCGTGGACGGGACTCGTTCTAATTACGCCTGCGTGTCCCCGTGTGGCCCGCGCTCGCTACGCATCAGTATTTTTTATTTTTTGACTTGTTTACTTTGAGTGTGTGTGTGTGTGCTGTTGCAGTGCACGTGGGAGGATCTGTGCTGATTTATTTCTGCGCTTAAAGAAACCCAGATTTCCGGCCTCGTCCCCGTGTGCAGCCTATATGTCAGAGTATGGACGCCATCACTTGGCAATAATCTGTATCTGGTGGAAAGGCTCGACCCAAATCCTAAATCTGATGATGCAAGCAGAGGCAGAGCAGAAGACTTATTCCTTCTCTCTACTGAAGGGAACTGAGGCACAGTTTATCTTTACGTCCGCTCGTTTCATGGCTACGATGAAATAAAAAGCACGAAATCAACTGATCCCATGTCAGAAAGTCTGATTGTGTCTTCTACTGTGCTGTTGTTCATCAGGCTAAACACACAGGGACGTGAAGGGCTGGTCAACAAAAGAGAATTCATCAGATTAAGCTCTTGTTTTTTTTTAGGCATTTTAATCAGTTCCTCTCAGTAACTCATCTACATCTATACAACTGTTTCTGTCCAAGTTTGAATCCCTGTCCACGCTAACGTGTCTGAAAACGACACTAACGTACACTGTGCACGCACGTACACAGGAATTGCTCCGGAGGAAATCCTGACGTTCTCCGGAGGAAATCCTGACGTTCTCCGGAGGGGCCGTGCGAGAACGCAAACGTCTGAGTGATGTCAGCGTTCCTCCTGCCAGCCCTCCAGCGAAAACTCCGATGAGTCAATGTGAGAGCGCAGCAGGAGATTCACCGCGAGCGAGTGACAGACACATCGCAGGAGGAAAAAGTAGAGCCGTGCACACAGAAGACCCAAACCGCATCCTTCCACCAGGTTCTGTGAATCCGTCGTAATCCTGCTGAATAAGAAACTGATGACAACATGTGCTGATGGCGCTCTGTGTTTGCTAAGAGGTTGTATATGAGATGATAAATGCTCTGTATTCATATAGAGCTTCTCTAGTCTTGATGACCACTCAAAGTGTTTGTCATTCACACATTCACAAACACAGTACATCTATGAGCAGCCCATTTTCTATAAGAGCCTATTTGTCATGTGGGGAAAACTGGGAATCGAACCGCCGACCTCCTTAGCGAACCACCCGCTCTATCCCCCTGTGTTGTGCTTATAGATTGTTCTGCTGCTCCAGCGTGACCAAATAAAATCGAATGAATAAAAGGTAGAAGTAAAAACGTCTGTGTGCGATCATATTTCTCTTCCACTAAAAGGAAACATATTTTATTGATTGATATAATTTCTGGTGAATTAAATCTCCATAAAGTGTTTTACTTTTACCCAGAAGGAGAAGAATCTTCAGGTTTGCACAGATTTAGATTCAAATTTAAATTCGTCGTCACATTTTACATCCAATTATCTTCTCACTCTTGAAACCTACGTTTTTTTTAACAGTTTAAATGTAATAATCAGATCATCAGAGTTACAGCAACGATTAGAATCCGTCCATCAGTCAAACTGTGCAGCTTGTTTCTGAACACAACCTGCAGACACGACGCTGTGTTCGACAACACTTCCCCCCCGAGGTCTGACACACACAGACGCACTCGGCAGTGTGTCCTGTCAGCCGCGGTGAAGTGACGGGATCCGAAACGAAGCCGGTGCACGAACACGGAGGAACGTTAAGTCCTCGCACACGTTCATGTTCCCGAATCAAGCTGCAGCCGGTAATCCGCCCCCAGCGAGGCTCATCTGACCCCCACGACCTTTAGGATGAGAGGAGGGGGCCACTCGGCTTCTACTGCTCTCTATGTGTGTGTGTGTGTGTGGGGGTGTGTGTGTGTGGGGGGGGAGAGATTGAGAAGATGCAATCTCAAGGCATTTGTAAAAGCTCTTACTGGTTCATGTCATGATTAATATTGGCCTGGTAAATGCATCTCTTAACGTCTAAATGAATGTTCACACACACACACGCGCACACGCACACACACACACACACACACACACACACACACACACACACACACACACACACACACACACACACACACACACACACACACACTTCTGCGTCACAATGGACTTTGCCTTGAAAAGGGCAAACAGTGGGAGGGGCACCTGTAGTTTGTCTGATTAGCATACATCCACATCTAGAAGGTGTTTCAGTATGTGAAGGAACATCTTCTGAGAGAGAGTGTGTGTGTGTGTGTGTGTGTGTGTGTGTGTGTGTGTGTGTGTGTGTGTGTGTGTGTGTGTGTGTGTGTGTGTGTGTGTGTGTGTGTGTGTGTGTGTGTGTACGTGAAGATTAGTCCTTCCCTACATCAACAACTCATGTTTTCATCACTGTGCGTTTGTTTGTTAGCAGGATTACGCAAAACCTACGGAATCGATTTCCATCAGACCTTGTGGAGGGGTGAGTGTGGGGGGGGGGGATGACATGATGAAGAACCCACTGGAGAGGGACCAGATGAACGGGCGGATCCAGGATGGTATAAAACAGGAAGCATATTACAGAGCACTCACACGTTGCTTTGACGCCTGACGCTTGGTGATGACACGATCATCATAACAACAACCAATAAGAGTTTCCCAACCGGGATACGCAGCATAGACGTCTTACTTGCTAACGTGTACTGTAAACTTAAAGGAAGTAAACTGAAAATAAAGTCCACATCCATGATGAACACATCAGCTGCTTCTGCCGCGTCTCTCCAGACTCAACGTGAGTCGATTGGCTGGTGTTTCCGCTGCGCCACCGGAAACGTTGACACACACAACACAAGCACCACAAAGCAACATGTGACTGCTCCTTCAAAGCCCCTCGCTTCAGTTACTTTGATGAATTTGTCTTTCAAAAAGGTAAAACATCAGACTGAGTAACTCTCCGAACGCCCAAATGTCCCTGAACGCAGAATTAAATCTCTAAAACTCAATGTCTCACTCAGAAGGTCTCATGTTTTATGCAGCAGACTTGTTTTCACATCAGGAGTGTGTTCATGTGAGCGTGAGAGAAGCTTCATTACACATGTTCTCTTTGACATTTGACCTGGTCTCTGGTGTGCATTTCACAAACTGCTCTCATCGCAGGCGGGCGCTTGACACACGTGCGACCACGAGAACACGTTGGGAGAGGGACAGTAAAAGACATGTGCACAGTTTGCTGTGAAGAGCGAACATGGACAGACTGAATTCCCAGAGGACGGAGCTCTTCACTGCAGCTTAAACCAGGATGAACTCGACAGACTGCATGTGCTTTCATGCAGCGGCGCCCCGCTGAGCCAAAGCAGTGCTCTCACAGAAATAAATGAGGACTCTGAGTTTTTTTTTTTTTTCTGACTCAGTGCTATTGTTGTGCAGTTTCCAGCAGAATCTCATTCACCGCCAGAGAAACCCATTTTTAGCTGGAATGGCACAGACGGGCATAAACCTCCACCGAGACCCGACAAGCCGACACACGAGATAGTTCTTATAGAAATAAAGAAGTGGTCTGATCAGCTGTATGATTTATTACCTTCACCAATGTTGTGTTTCCATTGTTGTTTGTCTGTTTCTCTGTCCGTCAGCAAGATCACACACAAACTAACAGATCTTCTTAGAACTTGGTGGAATATGGACCAAGGAGGAGCTCGTTTATATTTGAAGCCGGTTTGATCCACGATTTCCTCACATTTTAGTGAATTTCTCAAGATCTTGTAAAAATCTGGTGAAGCTTTAAACGTACAAAAGGCAACTCCAGCCACCAGGAGTCTCTCAATCAATGACGTCGTGAAGCCGCAAAGGATCATGGGAGTTCCACCCAAATTTGGTGGAAATCTGTTTAGTAATTTTGCGTAATTCTGCTAAGAAACAAACAACCTAGAAGAGCACGATCACCAGATCACATAGACATGTATTGAGATCAGAAACATCCAGATCTCCGCGTCACTTCTTGACAAATTAAACTGCGCACGATCCACTGCGATCTTTTCCTGGAGCATTGAAGCTGCGACGTGTCGGAGAGAGCGACCCTCGTCAGATACCTGAGGCTGTATCTCGCCGTATCGGCCTCCGCCCTCGTCTGCACGCGCATCCCGTCACCGAGAGGGAAAAAAGCAGATATAACAGATTGAAGCTGTTGCCGGCCCGGGCCCTATCCCCCGCTCAGACTGTCAGGTCCTCGCCGTCTGCTCCTGCAATTCCCCTTGATGGGCTGTCAGTCTTTCTTATGTGATCTTGCCCGAGGCTGAGGTGTGCACCCTCTCTCAGCGGCAGCCTCCAAAACACACGATTCATCGCTGTGGTTTTGATCATTTAAACATGTCTCCCATCTTTTTAACCCTCCTGTTATTGTTGCTGTGACCTCTGCAACATGGCCGCCACCAGCTTCACCTTTTCTGCTGACCACACCCTTCTGATAATCACTGTGGGAGAGGATTTAGACTTGGACGTTATTATCTCTGAGCCCATCGTCTGTCATCTGACAACAAATTAACCTCTGGGCGCCAAGGCCGATATTTTGGGGCTTCCAGCGCGGACAGCGGATATCAGGGCCGAGACTCCATCTTCTGTTCTCCATGTTTAAAGTCCGACTGCTTTCCTTTATCACAGGAGTCGAACGTTTCTCCACACAAAACACAAACAGTGATACTTTCTGTAGGTGTTCAAGCCGCAGACGACATTTTGCCTGCTATCTTTTCACAGCTACTTGTATAGATGAACTAAAACGCAGATGGCCGATGCATTCGGACACGACCTGTTTACCAGCGCCACCAAAGCCTGTTTGAAACGAGATTGAGTCAAACCTGAAACGAAAACCAGAAGCTTCCATCCGCAAAATCGACTCAGATTCTGCACGTTCACATGTGGAATCTGTTTGTGGAGCTTATGGACATCGTGGCGTTTCCTGTACCATTTCCCTCAAGGCCCAAATCTGCAGCCTCTGTTTCTGACGTGTGCATCTTCCTCGGTTTTCCTCTGCAGACGCCCCCCCACTTCCCCCGACCCAGCCCTGTTATCTCCTCCCACTGATATGAACGCACGGCAGAGTCGCTAGGCAATGTAGGCAAGAGAAAAACAGCCGAGATGTTGATATCCAACTTGCTATTCTCCTGCTGTGAGCCGGTCAGGGCTTTATTAATGAGAGCCTGGGGACCTGGCTCGCTGTGCATGTGCATGTGCATGTGCATGTGCATGTGCATGTGCGTGAGTGTGAGTGTGTGAGTGAGTGTGAGTGTGAGAGAGAGAAAGAGGAGTGTGTCTAATCTTCCTCAAGGACTTTTCTCTGTGCGTGTTTCTGTGGATGCAGTTGGAAGCGAACCAGCTGTGGCCATGTGGTGAAGGATTTGTTTATGTGCGTGTCAACATGTGTGTGCATGTGTCCACGTGCACGCGTCCACGGTTTTCCCTGCAGCGACAGCAGAGTGCATCATATCTCATCGGTTCAGCCACAGAATCGTCATCATCCATCACAGACAAACCTCGAAACCCTTCTCCCCCGTCCTGCCTCACCTTCCTCCGTCTCCCTCCCTCGCTCCTCACTAATCGCAGGGCTAATTGACTCAGACCCAGATTTGGCAACAGGCTTATTACTGTCATTTCACACAACATGGAATGACCTATGCAGACGGTGCAGCGGCGGCCACAGTCCACACGAAGCAACACCCTGCGACGTTATGTTCACCAAACCCAGCGGCCACCCCTCCCCACGCGGAGCATCAGCACTTCTCTCGGTTGATGAAACCACCTATTAATAGCACCGTCGGGGGAGCGTTTGACCAAATGGATGTTTTAAAAGCACCTTTTTGTCTTTTAGCCGAAGCTGTAGGAGTCAATATTTTCAATTTCAGGCATTTCCCTGCAGAATAATGTCAAGTATTAAATGTGGGAGAGCTGCCCCAAGGCCCCTGCATCTCTCAGTGTGTGTGTCAGTGTGTGTGTGTGTGGTGACCCTCCTCAGTCACTACAGGGCTACATATTGTTTCACACACACACACACACACACACACACACACACACACACACACACACACACACACACACACACAGACACACACATGTCAGCCTGTGTTTTAAGCCTGCAGCAGCTTATTCTGTCTGTTCTCCTGCTGTTTGCATCCTCAGGCCTGAGCTGCACGTCCCTTCACAGCAGTGACATTTAATGGCACTGCATTGGTGTCTCTCCCACCTGCAGGTAAACAAGGTGTGTGTGCGTGAGTGTGGGCGGGGGAGGAGCCGACGTGCGTGGACTGCATGTGTGTGTGTGTGTGTGTTTCCTGTGATGATTAATCCTCCAGTGTCAACAAAATCAGCCTGAAGGGCGTGTGCATGTGTGTGTGCATGTGTGTGCATGTCCAGATGTGTGTTAGTGTGCATGTGTGTGTGTGTGTCCTTACCGCTGTGCGCGCTGAACCAGCGGGGTGCGATGTGCAGGGGCAAGGTGTCAGCCAGCGACCCCCGGGACCCCAGGTAGAGAACCCCGTCCGTGTGGTGCCCTCCTCCCCCAGAGTCCTGGTACCCGGTGCCGTGGTGGGGGGCGGCTGTGGTGCCCCCTGACCCCCCTCCGGCCCGGTCCGAGTCCGTCCCTCTGGGGGTGTAGAAGCCGAAGGGCACGGCGGGGCTGTGGTCGATGCCCATCCCGGCGACGGAGCTCACCGAGCGGCTCCGCAGGCCCATCGTGCCGCTCGGCCGGTAGTGGCCGAAGTGGGCCGAGGGTGGCACCGCGCTGTCATCCGTGGAGACGCCGGGGAAAGCGCCCCGGGGCCGCCCCGCCGTGCTCTGCTTTCCCCCCATCCAAAGCGGGGGGCGACTGGGTGGCGGCTCTGGGCGGAAACAGGAGGGGGCTCGGCTCGATCCGCTGCGGGTCGAGAGAGCCGAACCAGGCTGTGGCCCCCTCCCCTCGCTCCCTGTCTGTCGCTCGGCCTCCCGCCTGTCTGTCGGTCCGCGTGTCTCCGCGGGCGCGTCAACTCTCCGCAGACGCAGCAGCCCGTTCCCCTGCGGAGCGGAGCATGAGCCCCCGCCGGTCGTCCGGATTCACCCGCAGACGGAACCGCGAACTCCGCCGGTGCGTGCGCGGGCGTGCGGCCGATCGAGCGACGGAGGAATGTCGGGCCAGACGCGGGCTCTTCACCAGGCTCCCTTCGCCGTCCCCCGGGCGGTTAGGCACACGGCGGGATCATCGCAGGCGGGACGCGGCGGCCCGGAGCTCGACAGCGCCGCAGTGATCGCTCCGCGGCTCCGGCCTCATCTGATCGCAGACATCGTGACAACTGTTGCTCGGTGCGACCGCCGCAGGAACACGGTCCGTCTCGGAGCCACGACGCGATTTTGAAAAAAAAAATTTAAAAAACAACCCTGGTGACGAACAGAACAACGCCGTGTCCGCTCCGGGGCTCCCCGAGCAGCGGTGGCCTCCTCCCGGGGATCGGGGTCACAGTGATGCCGCTCCGCTCCGCCGCTGCTGCCGCTGCCGCTCAGACAATGGAGCCGCTCAGCGCGCAGCCTCGGATCATACCCACCGAGGACGGGAGGCAGAGCTGGGAGGAGACCAGCCCCCAGAGCCCCCGGAGCCCGGAGCCCGGCGGCTGCCCCACTTTACATCCAGTGGTTCACCTAAAGCACAGATATCACCATTTAATACTAAAGACCTTTAGATCACAACCTGTGGTTCATAACTCACACCGGGAAGAGACTCCAACATAATAATATACAGTACAACTAATATTATTAGACAATCTGACTTAATAATAAAGATTAGTAGATTCAAAATGATAAAACTCTTTCTAAATCTTAAACACACATTTTTGTTATAGCTTTATCCCTCGAGTTCTGATCTTATACTGTTTTATTACATCTTTTATTTGACTCTTTAATCATCTCTAACAAGTTGTTATTTCGGTATTTGTGCTTTAACACTGTGTGATCTTCAAATTTGAATTGTGTCCCATTGTGTACTTTAACATTTTCAAATTGCTAAGCACCTTGTAACCGTTGAAAGAAGCATACAGTTTATTATTATAATTATTTTTAATATCCTAGTCCCCTCACAGTGAGAAGGTTCCCTGTTTGAATCCTGTTCCGTCTGGGTCTCCCTGTGTCTGAGGGGTTCCTCTGCAGGTTCCTCTGCAGGTTCCTCTGCAGGTTCCTCTGCAGGTTCTCCTGCGTCCTCCCACAGTCCAGAGACATGTAGAGTGGCTGTGTGTCTCTGGATGTTGGACCTGTCCAGGATGTCCCTGCTCCCCCTGTGATGAGCAGTACAGATGATGGATGGGATGTTTCTGTCAGTGAACCCCTCAGCCCTGTCAGTTGTGGGTCTGGGTTGTGTGTCTGTGATGCAACATGGCTCCGGGTGTGGAGAGGAACTGTCTGAACAAGTAGGATGAAGATAAACGCAGCCCAGCGGTGGTGGGGGTGGTGGTGGTGGTCAGGGGCCCCGACCCGCTTCAGGGGCCTGTATGAAGAGTCGCACACCGGTGAGACCGGCCCACTTCTCTTAGAGCTTTAGTTTAAGTCGTCTCTTTTGATTTATCTTCAACCTGCTTCAGCTTCTCATCTGCATCATAAGACACTGGAACTTAATATGTTATTGATTTATTTAGTTAAACACACACTTACAAACAGACTTTACTGTTGAGGCAGAATCTGATGAAATGTCCGAACCTGGTTTGGCCCTTGACTCAAATCCCTGGCAGCGGTTTGACCTCCAGCAGCATCACAAGGTCGATCAAGTGATGTATATTAATCAGATCTGGAAGATCAAGCTCGTGATTTCAGTGTCTGGTGCTTTTAAACTGAAAAGTGAGCATGTCAGGGCTTTTTTTTTTAAAAACTCCTAACTTCCCCTGATCAGGAGGAAGGTGCCAGAGTCTTCAGCTGAGTCATAACCTCTGTGACTTCAGCTGGACGCCCTCATAAGGGTGACGCCTCTGCTGCTGCTGTATCCTCACACATGAGCTGAGCCTGCGTCACATGAAGATGCATGGCCGGAGCCTCTTCCTCCTCAGCCTCTTCCTCCTCAGCCTCTTCCTCCTCAGCCTCTTCTTCCTCAGCCTCTTCCTCAACTACACTATATGAGAAGAACTCATCGTCGTCGTCGTCTGATCCCACCACCTCCACTTTATCCAGAGAATCTGCATAACAACACATTAGAGGATCACTCAATCAGTAAATAAATGTTTCCAATAATGTACTGAAACCAAAACCCAGTTACTCACTATGGGACCATCGGGAGGAGGGGGTGTGACGAGAGCGAGAACATAAGGAACCACATCAGCCCACGTCCCACATCGAGTATTCGTATTTAAATGAACATATATTTGGTTACTCACTTTCTGGTTCTCACTTCGGTTGTTGCCAAGATACAAGAAGAGAAACAAGCAGCCAGGACTCCACAGTAACCGGCCTCAGAGAAGAGGAGGCTCAGGGGGACTTCAGGTGAACTGTGTACAAACAAGAGCCGTTCAGTACTTTGTTAAATTCAGCATCTGCACTTAGGACAATTTCTGTTGGATCATTTACAACGAACACACATTATTAGATGACGAGCTCTGCACACTGAACCTACCGGTAACACGAAGGCTGGAGCCGCTTCCCACGTGTGTGTCCTCTGGAGACGGCCGAGCCAAAATCAATTAGTTTGACCCTGAAGGGCTCGTTCTGGTTAACCAGCATTATACTGTCTGAGTGAACCGCTCCAATACGCCTCAGGAAGTCAGAAGCTGTGAGCGAGGAAGCATCGGTGTTGGTTTCAGGTTCCACTGAGCAGAGCGCACGCTGCAACACATCAAGAAGAAATATTTAAAAGGTCGTTAAGTGTTAAAAGTGGCTTAATTAGACCAGTTGACAAATGATTAACTCTACCTGCTTCAAAACATTGTAGGATCCACGTCACTACAGCAGCTTCTGACTTGTTGCTGTGGTTTTCAATGGAAACGATACAACAGGTCTTAAAGTTAATGGTCTCATATTTTTGTCTAATTTTCTGCAGGAGTTGCTTTTCAAAAGGGTTTTAACTGTAACCTGCAGGGTTGTGGAATACTGACCTTTTATTTTATTTTGTGTGTCAATTATAACACCCCCCCCTCACTTCCAGGCATCCAGCCAGACCACCATATTGTCGTCATTAACGGGTTATGCACTGATTTTTCCGCCATATGCTAAATTATTGGGATTACAGGCTCACATGTTTTGTTTAGGATTACTCGGGTCTAATCCCGCGCGTGCATGTGTGCGTGTAATTAGGTTGGTTCTATTCCCTATTGGCTCTTTGTTTCTTCGCAGCCTGTGGCTCTCGTAGTCTCTCACTTCCCAATAAGGTGAAGTCCTCACTTCCCCAGGTATTAATCTGTCCTGCTGGAACGACAGCCGGTCCATAAATGGTCTCGTCCCCTCACACACGGTGAGAAACGTCCTCATACAGTTTATGTATAAATAAAAGACAACAGGCAGAAAACACCGCAGGGCTGTAAATCTGTTGTCTGGTGATTTAATTTGTCCTAAAATAAACAGCGACTCTGAAGGTTTTACACACATTTAAAATAGACAATAATTCTGTGTTTGGACAGCTAAGACTTTTATTTTTTGTTCTTTCACATTCAATCTAAAATAAAATAAACACATTTGCATGAATATAGACAAAACTGTGCAGGAGATAAATCCAGTTGAACACAAATGATCCGTGTTGATTCGATCAGCAGAACGCACAGCCACACACAAAGACTCCCCTTCAACCTGAAGAACTGGACTAATCAATCTGAATAAATAATAAAAACGTAATTAATAAATAATTTGGCGATAAGAATAATTCCTCTGGCAGAGGTTCATCCTCCACCAGATTAATATGCAGACGTCTTTTTAGCTCTTTAATCCGCCGACTGCAGAAAACAAAGCTGTGGCATCAGAATCCATTCACGAGCAACTGAAGCAAAACTAAGTCGAGAGAAACACCCAAATATTTATATGTTAGTTATATCTGAATAACTAACGTAAAGAAAGAATAAACTGACACAACAATTTTTCAACTTGGCAACTCAAGGTTTGTTGTAATAGATGTGAACTAATCAATTATTGACCAAATATAAACTCTCCATAAAGAGCAGGGATTAGCAAAGTGGTATTTATGAACACAGGTGTATTTAAGAAAAGGCACAAACTTCACATTTATTCATTTGGTTGCTCAGTTTTTTTTTTCTCTGTGTGTATTCTCTGAACACTTTGGCCTTAATTTGACCTCAAATCCATCATCAGGGTGATAATTATAATGGAGACTGACAGTAAACAAACAACTAGATATGTATCATCTTAATCAGTGGCCGACAGACGACCTGTTGAATGTTCCTGCGTCGTGCACGAGGCACCACGCCTGGTTTGGTCCCCTGGAGTCAACCTGTGCAGCAGCTTGAACTTCTGACCCTGTTGTGATGAAGATGTTCTTCAGACGTTCGTCCTGGTTTTATGAAGTTTTCTGCTTTTGCTTTGTCCATTTTTCTAAATGAGCATGAGACAGATTTGCAGAAATCCCTGACTGTCGTAATGTGTCGTCTTACCGGACAATTAACTGTTTGATTATACATTAAAAAAACTAAACATTCTTGATTTTCTATATTCACCCGTATAAGAAAGTATAGACTGAAATAAAGATGGACGACGCGACTCCACTTGCTTCATGTCGTCCATCTTTGTTTTCAGTCACCGGTGTCGAATCATCACAGATTTTAAATCACAGCGTCGGTTGTGATCTCGTCTTTCACATTTGATTGTTGGAAGTAAGCAGCTTCATTGCGACATCAGTCTTTAAGCCATGCACGGTGAGCAGATCAGAAGATTCTCCATGTTCCCTGACTAAAACACAGTTCATATTTCTCGTGGCTGAAGAACTTTCCCAGGATTCATCACGTTGTCGGGGTCGAGGACGTCTTTGAGACCCTGCATGACCTGGATGGCCGTGGGGCCCATCTCCTCACGCAGCAGCGCTCTCTTCCCTAAACCCACTCCGTGCTCCCCTGTACACGTACCGTCCATGGCCAGAGCTCGCCTGCAGGGAAACAAGCCTCATTACTTCACTGCACAATGGAACCTGTGTCTCCAGCCACGGCCTTCAACTGCAACATGTTAATGATGTCATTCTAGTTTTCATTAAACCAAAGAAAAGGACTAAAGCTGAAGCTGCTGTTATCAGACTTGGACTAAACAAGGTGATCCGCACGTCCAGCTTCGCTCTCCAGCTCCTCCTGGAGGATCCTGAGTCTCTATCCCAGGACAGGTGGGGTAAGTAATCTCTGCAGTGAGTTCTGCGTCTTCCCCCGGGGACATGACTGCAAAGCCTCCAGAGGAAGGTGCCCTGGAGGATCCTCATCAGATGTCAGAAGCACCTGAGCTGACTCCTTTTAAAGTGACAGAGCAGCAGGAGCTCCGGTCGGCTCCCAGCTTCATCCAGACGTCTGAACTCCTCACACTGAAACTACCTCGGAGTCTGAGCCCTGACCAGGACCTAAGGACTGAACGTTGTTTGCCTCTGTGCCTTTGTGCCAGTGGTTTTCACTTTGTACCATATTATCCAACAACCTTCGTAAAAGACATAAAGAGTAAACGAGGGAGGAAAGAAAGGAAAAGGAAGCAGTGAGGCCCGTCTACCTTCTGCCTTCAGGGCTGAACATTCACTGAAGCTTAGAACTTGCACTTGAAGTTTCATCAAGAAATCCTGCTCTTTATCGACGCTGTTGTAAATATCTGACTTTCAACCACGGATGTGTTTCAGCAAAGTGTCAAACAAAGATGATTCTCATGAACAGTTCACAAATCTGAAGCCCGAGTCTCAGGTGGAAGATTAGAGTCACAGTGAGAAGAGTCAGAGACGCATTACCTGGCCAGTCTCTCCGTGAACAGATGGACCCGGTGCAGCTCCTCGGGGTCGCTGGGCTCGACCACCAGCAGGCAGTGGAAGTTACCATCTCCCACGTGACCCGCTATGGGACCTGAAGACAGACACAGTCACTTAAAGGAGGCATATTCTGCTCATTGATCATTTTATTAGTGTTATTACTTTACATAGAAAATAAATAATTAGTGTCAGAGAACTGACGGCTGAAGAGGTTTTGTCTTTTGTCCAGTTTTCACATCACTGCTCACCGTGAGTCTGTTTTCAATCAGGTCCTCTTTCGTCTCCACGAGGATTTGGGGCAGTCGAGAAAGAGGGACACACACATCGGTTGCGTAGGCCTGTGCACACACACACACACACACACCACACACACACACACACACCACACACACCACACCACACACACACACACACACGCACACACACGCACACACACGCACACACACGCACACACACGCACACACACGCACACACGCACACACACACATTGATTAAAGAACTATCTTAAAGCTAATCGGTTGTAACAGTTATGGATAAAACATGTTATTTCTAATAGTTTTAAAGTTGTATTTGATTTCTCATGGTCCTAAACCCTGGTTGAGGAACCTCAGGTCTGAGACCCTGTGTACTTGAGTGTGTCCACATCCCCTCGGTGAAGAGGCGCTGTTCACCTTGCAGCCGGGTCGGAGAGCCAGAGCCGCGTACCAGGCGTCATGACGAGCTTTCCACAGACGCTCCCTCGTTTGTGCATCTTGAGCCCACTGGAAATCTGAGCCTCCGTTACTCTGAGTGATTTCCTCTGTGACGACGGGAACACAGCAGACAAGTCACTGTTAAACTCTGCGTCTGTACGTATACCTTAAATAAAGATGGACGACATAAAGGCTCCCAAAAGTGAAGCCAAAGTGTCTTGATCGCCCCCTGGTGGCTGACTCTGTGTTAACAGAAGGGACATGGACTAAAAACTGAACTAAAAATGAAAGTACACATTGAATAATTTTAGGTTTTTCTTAACACACTGATGTTTGTTGGGTATAATTTTAAGTTTAATTTGAATTAGTTATTTGATGGTATAAAAATGGGCTGAAACGTCATGATTGACAGCCGAGCATGTGAATCAGCAGGACCTTGCTAGCATGGCTTTTTTGTATCCAGGATATTTTGGCAGTGGAGACACATCTTTTACCTTCTCTGGTTTAAACTGATCTAATGAAAATTAAAGCTACAACACAATGCAGTGTGTGTCATTCACACACCAGTTGTGTTGACTTGTTCCTTCAGGCTTTGCTCAGAACCGTGGAACTCCAGGAACAGCGTTGGCATCACAGGGTACGAGAGACAACTGAACCTGTTGCACGCGTCGATCATCACGTCATCCAGAAACTCTGGACAACACACACACACACACACACACACACACACACACACACACACACACACACACACACACACACACACACACACACACACACACACACACACACACACACACACACACACACACACACAAGTGTGATGCATTTTAAATCTAAAACATACGAGTGTGGATGAGGTCGTTCTTCAGACTGTTGTTCAACCGTCGTAAACATATTTCACATCTGCCAATAACTGATATCGATCGATTCTCACTGTGAATTCTTTCTCCCGTTCTCGCCTCAGGATTCTATTATCCACCTACTGGGGGAGATCAATACAGGTTCATCGCTTCCTTTGCTTGACCCAGTTGTTCCAGACTCATCCTCCATCTGTCAGCCTCTTGTTTGAATATGACATTAACACTGAGCGTCACGTGTTGGCCAGACCAGGCCGAGTTAACCTGGGAATAAGACCAAGGTTCATTCATACCCGACTGTATGAATGCTGGGCATCATCTCCTCACCAATGCGAGCGATGGGTACTCCAGCCTGTAGGACCTGCACGGTGCTGTCCACGGCCTCCTGGATGGAGGGGAACGAGCAGACGGCCGACACCATGGACTCCGGGGTGCCGTACAGCCGCAGCGTCGTCTTAGTGATGATGCCCAGGGTTCCCTCGGAGCCCACAAACAGGTTTGTCAGGTTGTAGCCGGCTGACGTCTTCCTAAAGAAAGTGAAGGAGAAGGAGAGAAGGAGAAGGAGAAGGAGAAGGAGACAGGAATGAGGAGGTTTGATGCTGCATTCGAATAAGTTGAATATTGAAATGAAAATATATTCTTCTGTTTCCACGTGTTGTACCGGAAAGCCATGACATCAGTAAAAGGGTAAAGTTGTCACCTGGGGCGTCGGCCCTTCCCGGCTGTGTGTATGACGGTGCCGTCAGCGAGCACCACCTCCAGGTTCAGAACGTTTTCCCTCATGGTTCCGTAACGCACTGCATTCGTCCCGGATGCACTGGTAGCTGCCATACCGCACAGAGACGCGTCAGCTCCAGGATCTGAGGGAGTAAACAACACATCACTAGTGTTTCTGACATTACTCCCTGAATCTAAAACAATCCTGTAACACTGACACTTGAACTGATAACAAAATAATTAACTCTGTACTGTTTTAACATCATTAAATCCTCACTTTGTTTTCATTGAGATGAAAAATCACTTTGGGGCTTGTTATCTTGTCCAATATCACCCTCTGCTGGAAGTATGAATTTAAAACACCCCCGACATCAGCTAGAAACTGATTTTTAAAGTTTAACAAAACAAAGATGTGTAAACTTTTATTCCTGAAGAACACGTTGAAAGCTGTGGCTCAGTGCAACTGACCGACAGGAAACCACAGGCCGGTGTCTCTCAGGTAGGAGTTCAGAGCCTTCCGAGTCACACCCGGCTCCACCGTCACGTCAAAGTCCTCCTGGTGGAGATCCAGAACCTGGTCCATGTTCCTCAGACTGAAGCACACGCCGCCCTAAAGGAAGAAACATGTACACATACAGTCTAGTAATGTGTTGTGTACAAATACACATAATAGTCAACAACATGTTACTTTTATTACTGCCTTTATTTCAAGAGCATCGTTAAAAACATGAACGCGCCTATTCTCCTCACCTTCACTGCACTGACGCCTCCCTCCAGGCCCGTCCCGGTGCCGAAAGGGATGATGGGCAGGCGATGACGGTGGCAGACTTTAGCCAGAGCACTGACCTCCTCCACACAACTAGGAAACAGCACCACATCTGGAGGACAACATCTGAGAACAGCAACGAGACATCATATTTATAGTCATTGGGCATTCAGGCTTTGTAGTGTTTTTAGGCCAAGAATCATCTGCTGAAACTTTAAGGTCTGTTCTCAAACCCCTGGAGTCGTAATGTCACACAACTCGACTTTATCCGGGATTCAATGTATGGAAAATCCATTAAAGACACAACATGTGTGTGTGTGTGTGTGTCTGTGTCGCTGAGTGAAATCCACAAACCTGTGCAAAGACTCATCTTTGCCATGTTGCTCTCTGACAGCTTCACCCAGTGAGACGCCATCCTCCCCACATATAGACCTGAACGCAGAGAGAGCACTGTCCAGAGACGCACACTGTGTGTACACACACACCACACACACACACACACACACACACACAGTGAAGAACAGTGAGTCATGAGTGGGAGGCTACAGCGACAATACAAGATTGTGCACTTGAACTGAAAAGTGGTCCTGAAATAGTCTGTGTTGTTAATGCAGAGAGAAAACATGTGACTCGTCTCATAAACACGTTCTTCATGTGAACCGTGTAGAATCTGGAGGCGAGGGACCGGATCTCAGGGCCCGGAAGCTTCTGGTCTCGGTCTCTTGTTTGATTCCTCAGGTTGATTATCATATTTTATCATATAGAGAATTTATACTAGGTAGACAACTTAATAGCTAATCTATTATTCAATTCAAATGACTTTGAGGCCCATGTAAGTAAATACAGCTTCCAGTCCCAGTGTGGCCTCGGATGTGTAATTGTTGTGTGATGTTTATTAGAAAAACACTGATGATGATGCTTTTCTCCACACGTCCATTTTTGGTTGAGAGAATCAAGTTATTGGTCCAAAAATCAATGATTTGGACAATTGACTGATTTATTAAGGATTCGATCCTGAACTGAACAGTTATATTAGTTTAATATATATATAGTAAATCACATTGAGTTTATCTAAAAAAAAAAACATGATTAATCAGTTACTTCCTCACTGATATAATTAATTGATTATTAATATCGATTAAAAAGTTGTCACAGAAAGTTCAGGCTGCTTGACCACTGTCAACAGTTAGCTAACAGCTACAGTGAAGCTAACGTTAAGCTAACTTCAGCCTCTCTACTACATTAATTAACTTCATTGATTGTTTGTATTATCACTAGTATTACTACTAGTATTACTACTAGTATACTACTAGTACTACTACTGTTGTTGATACAGCAGCACTGGTTCACAGTTAGCTACTAGCAACACAGCTACTTCTTCATTAGCTGAGTTAGCAGTTAGCTAATTAACCTGTTATTATCCGTGTTGATGCCAATTAAACAACAAAGATCGTCTATGAAAACAAACTTTGACCTTCTGCTGCTGTGGATTGTTCGCGTTCACTCCTCTGATAAAACAACACGGACTTTGAACCGGGTGAGAAAACACGAGGTTCGAAGTTGGAGCGAACTTACTCTGGTGACGTTTCCAGGTCTGACGTTAAAACTCCGCAGGAAACGATGGAGACAAGAAAACTGGAGCCGACGAGTCCGAGTGAGAAGAGGAGCCATCGTTAACCTGAGGCTAGCGAGTGAAGCTAACTGCTAACCACACCGCGAGATCCGGGCAGGGGTGTCACAGTAAAATACAATATAATAACATCAAACACAGGACAATAATATACAAAAACTAATATACAGGACAATAAAAGTAGCATAACATTAACATTACGTCAGTATTTGTTGTATCGTGTTATATTTGCTGTCCATAAGTTGTGATATTTATTGTTACTTGTGTTTCAGTAAAGTTTTAACATTTCCAATAACATTTTATATATTTTATCTTGAAGTCCACGCGACTGGTTTCCGGTCTCAGCTCGGGGTCTTGAGTTGATGAAGGACAAAGTGACGTAGCTCCTCTTTCCCACCAGGCGGTGGCGCTGCAGGTTAAGCAGCTACCGGGGAGTCATGGAGGGATACAGGTGTCACAGGTGAAAAGTTAAAGGTGGATTATGGGATGTAACAACAGTTTATTCTGACATTATATACAGTCTACGATTCTAACGTATAAAGTACGTGAATTCGTTTTTTCTGCGTATTGTGTTTACACGCATGTTCCTGTTAGCATCGTTAGCTTAGCGGCTGAAAGGTCACAGGTCACGGGACAGCGGCTGGATCTGCGGGTTTCAGGTGTGTTTCCTGTGACTCGTGTTACCAGGACAACCGGATCAAACGGGAAATATGAGCCGATGTTTTCATAAGGACGCGACACGTCACCCGGAGATCGTTAATTGTTGGAATAGTCTTTAGTCAAGTAAGGACACGTTAAATACTCAGATTCGTAAACGTAGTTTGGTGGAAGGACGTTTGTTACACAGGCAACATCCCAGATTCTTATTGTTGTGGAAATGTCTTTACCTGGAATTTAAAAATGGTATTAAAAACACAATTATTATCATTATTGTTGTTAGTATACATATATAGAAATATAGTATATGGAAATTATGTATATATCAATATATATGAGGAGATACGACTTCTTTTAAATCACTTCTTAAAACCCTTATTGTCATATTATATACTATCATTTGACACAGCTCTTTATTTATTCATTTCATTTAAACACTAACCATCTAAATATATATATATATATAGTACATGATACAATGATGAGAAGTCAATCAAATATCAGTGACATGCGTGGTTCCCTCTCCAGCTGTGCTCCCTGCGAGACGCCATGTTCCCTGTCGACGCTCCAGATGTGAACGACACTGACCTGACGTCAGCTTCTGAACAGTACCTCTCTTCTCTGGAGTCCAGACCTTCTGCTGACGACTGGTTTGAGTTGTCACAGACGTCAAAGGTGAGAGACGAGTATAAACAACAACATCAATATCAACAATATCCACACCTTTTTAAATCATCTCTTTATTGACTCTCTTTAGAATCTAGCGCTCTGAGCGAAGCGTTGAGGATCACGAACGTGTTTCTTCTTCGTCTCTGCTCAGGTGGAGATAACGTCGAGCAACGTGAGGCGGCTGCGGCTGTTTGAGGAGGACGGACCCGACGCCGCGCTGCTGGCGCTCCATCGTCCCGATGATCCAACACAAGGTTCGAGACTGAAACACACAAACCACACGCACAGCAACACGCTCGCTTTATTAGGAACACGTCCACCAGCTCCTCTGGTCACGTGGCTCTTTTCTTAGTGCTCTGTCAACAACTTGCTTTGTGAGTGTGTTTGTGAGAAAATGTGTTTGCTAAGTAAATATAATATATACACAAGGTAATATACAAAATAACAGTGTAAACAGGATCGCAAAGAAGAAATGTCATTATTGTTGTTTGGCGTTCCTAACAATGTGCTCAGTGACTATGTTTACACGGACAGCAATATTCTGTTATTGACCTTATTCTGGAATAAACATTCTTCCGACTTTGATGTTTACACAAGTTGCCAAGAGAATATTCCTTCATATTCCAGCTCACGTGTTGTTTACGCTCGTCATGTGTCACAGGTCACGTGTCGATGGTAACTGTCATACATGTGAAAACTCCCAACAGGACGTTATAATGTGGTTAAGATGTTATTATGTTGACGTAATGAGACTAAATGTCTTTCTGTGATTATTGTTTTTTTCAGAGTTTGACACATTCAGGTTGATATAAGAATATTGTGTCCACGTAAACACGTCTAATGGTCGTGTGTACATGTGTGTGACATGTGTGTTTGCATGTAGAGACTAATGTTTCCTCTGGGATCTTCCAGTTGTGGCCTTGTACCTGCGTGAGAAGTGGTGGCGTGTGGATGACGTTTTACGGACGTCCAGTGAATCCAGATGTGGTTTGTTGTTGGTAAGTTTGTATGTTGGCATCAGGACGACACACAGCCGATAGGACATCAGAATAAAATGGATTTGTGTCGTCAATAGTCACAAATCACACTTTGCCTCATGTGGCTTAATAAGGTGCGACGTCCTCTGTCCTTGACCCTTGACCCTTGAGGAGAGGAGGTGAGGAGACACGACCTAAAAGGACATATTTAGGGATCTGATTTCTATGAGTGTGTGGATTTGGTGCAGCCTGATTTCAGGACTGTTGCCAGAGGAAGGTTTGTTCACTCATTGTTTAAATCTTCTCCAGCGTCGCGTACATCTTCACCTGTTGAGCTTCCTAAGTGGACGTGTTGTTCTCAGGTGCAGTCGCTCATGGAGAGGCTCGTCGTGTTCCTGCTGAGTCAGGTAGTGGAGAGGTCTTCACAGGAGGGGGCGCTGTTCTCCCTGCATCCCTGCACCGAGAGCTGCAAACTGCTGTGGACGGACAGCCAGGCCGTCGGCTTCTACTCCGTCAAACACAAAGGTGCGATGGACTAATTTCATTTAAATCTTGAGTACTTTAGTTTTAACTTAGCTTTTTTTCTTCCTTAAAATCACAATGAATCTACCACCTGATGGTTTGCCTCCGTGTGGCTGTACGACTCTCGGTGCTCCGGGCTTTTCTTGGCTCATGAGGTCACAGCCGCACACAAACAATGTCGGTAAACACGTCTCCAGGTGATTTACTTCTGCAGCAGAGGGAGGTGCAGATTCCAAGATGTGGAGGCAGATGCTGGAAGAAGAAGAAGAAGGAGTTGTGTAACGCATAATTAAAACCAGACGTATGTGATCACCAGGAGAAAATGTTCACTCCCTCACGACGACGTTCACGTTTTCCTCGTGAACTAAAGCAAAAACGTCCTTATAATTTGGTGGTCAAAGGTCACGGTGACCTCGGGAGAATCTTTGTTTGCTTTCGAACACGTTATCTTATGAACGCTTCGATAGAATCCTTTTAAATTAGATTCAAAGATGAAGTGAATAGATTTTGGTTTGTTAAAGTTGATTATATATGAGTCTGGAATAAAATATATGTAGATTGGAAATGCACTAGTTCGCAGAAGCATAGAACTGCGGATGGTAATTTAGTCCAATTACAGAATGCAAATCCTGAAGTGTTATACGGTTCTCTGGTGCGCCCTCTAGTGGATGAATAACATAGCAGGTCTGTGAAAAACGTCTGGTCGTCAAAAAGCAAGTTGTCATAGTTGTCAGTTTTCTGCGATGTGCTCTACTGTAATCACTTCTGATGTGTTTCCATTAAACTGTCCACCCCCCCCCCCCCCCCAGCACGAACAGTTCAACATCTCCCACAGACGTCATCCTCCATCTCATCAAGTCATAACTCTCATGAAGCAGGATTTATCGGAGGACTGTTGCATTAGACAATGTTTGTTATGTCCAGCTGTATCTAATAAACGGCCAGCTGGTTTAAATAGAAATACTTGTTTTATATTAGTATACGTGTTGCAGTAACCCCCCCACCCGCCCCCCCCGCTGTGTTCCAGGCAGCCTGTGCGACGGCCGGAGCGCTCGCTGTTACCTGCTGCCCGTCCTGGACACCGTGCTGGTGAGGAGGAGCAGGAGGAGGAGCGGCTCTGCTCTTCAGATGCTTCAGGATTTCTGCTCCTCGTTCTCCACGGAGGAGTTCCTGGGACTCAGCGCTCCGGTGTCACCCAGCATGGCGGCAGGTCAGCTTCAGTTTGCTTCCTGTCTGTCAGCAGGGTGACTGCAAATGTTTAGTAGTGGAAGGATGGAACACGAGCCAAGACACAACTCATTAAATTTGAGGTGGACCCAGGAGTTTGTTTTACTATCACTCTCTTTAATGTTGTGTAAGAGAGCGTTTTTGACATCTTGATGAGTAAAACTAGACATGTTTTATGGGACTGATATTTACGAGTGTGTGAACTTTGGTGCTGATACAATAAAAATCTGGATCTTGTGAATTTAAATGTGGTTTCGACAGGGGGAGTGTTGGGTTGGGTCTCTTCTCTTCTCCAGAAGACTCGAGCATGGTGGTTCTCTCCTTTCAATATGAAGTAACAAGACCTGACTCATCGCATCGTCTCTGTAACTCTTCAGAGAATTAGCAAATCTCAATATTCAATTCAAGTAAATCTTCCAAACATTTCCTCTTCATCCTTTCTGGTCGGGAGGATGAAGTGAACGTTTCACTGATTACAGGTCCAGGTCTGGATTCAAGTTGAACGTCTGTAGAAGACTCCGGGAGAACGTGTGTCCTCCTGCTCCTCACAGTCCCCACAGAGATCCAGTGGTGGTGCTGAGCAGTGTTGTGCAATGTGAATCCAGTGCAGATGTGTGTTCCTCTTCTAACTGTGTTTGTGTGTCTTGCGTTGTGTTCAGTGTGCAGGAAGTTCCTGCAGCAGCACGAGGAACACCGGGAGCGTCTGTACGAGGTGGAGGCTCCGGGCGGCTGGGCTCAACGCAGAAACATCTGGCTCAACATCCAGCTCGGACGCTACCCCCTCACTACAGATGATGTTTAAATCTGTTTAGATGTGTTTAAGAATTTCATCCTCATGCTACAAGACTCAAAACACTTCCTGAAGATTCCAGTGTGTTCTGTGCTTATCTACATTTAATTCTACTTTTATTTTTTGTGTTCAAATATTCTCCAAAACATATATTTAATCTTGAGAGGAGCTGCCAGAGGAGTCTGTATTCTCGATATCATAGATCTGAACTCTGCCATCCTGGGCCGAAGACCACAATAAACATACGAATTCTATATTTATACATTTATATTTATATTAATTACTGGGCTTCAGAGGTGCTGACAGAGTCTGTTTACCTCTGTTTCCATTCTTTATGCTATGGACAGTGTGAACGTTAATTAACTCTTGGAAAGAAGGCAGCTGTACATTTGACCTCAAATCTATTATAATAAAACAAAGTATTTAATCAATATATGTGTAGATGCACATTTTTTGCCTCGTGATGTGAAAGACACTTTCTGCCTGGATGAAAAGATGCAATATGAATAATTACATTCTGCTCTTTCTTTTGCTCCTCGTTGAGGAGGAGGAGGAGGAGGAGGAGGAGGAGAGGAAACTAATGGAGGAGGAAGAGGAGGAGAGGAGAGGAAACTAATGGAGGAGGAGGAGGAGGAGAGGAAACTAATGGAGGAGGAGGAGGAAGAGGAGGAGGAGGAGAGGAGAGGAAACTAATGGAGATGGAGGAGGAGAAGGAGAGGGATGACTACTGGCCTGGTGATTCGTATGATAAGATGGAGGAGGTAAACTAATGGAAGAGGAGGAGGAGAAGAAGAAGGGACTCAATGACTATAAGAAACAACAAGAGTTCAGAACTTGGACTTTGAGTTTCTCATGACAGGAGGTGATGAAATGTGAATGTGGGAAATAAATAATAATGAAGTTTATATTGACTGAGTGATGATTCTTATTCTTATTCTTATTCATTAGTACTATGATTTAACGCTCGTGTTAAACAACAACAATATTCATTTATAATGACATTTATTAATTAACATTAATTGAAATTGTTGAAATTTTCCTCTTCTGACTTATTTCCCTGTCGATTCAGACCTAATCCCCGCCCAGCTGCAGTCCTCCGGCGGAACGAGCCGTTTCCACAAACGAGCGCACCTCTCTGCAGAAACCGGAAGTCAGGGAACAGGAAGTCAGGAAAGAGGAAGAATCTCGGGAAGAAGTGACAGAAAAGTTCATCAAACATGAGCCGAATTTACCACGACACGTCTTTACAGAACAAACCGGTTCATACCGAGACCTTTCCCGGTGTTTGGTCTCCGTCCAAGTATGAAAGGTAAGAACTTAACGAATCACAGAACGTAGCCTGGTGTGGTTCCTCTGTGGTTCCTCTGTGGTTCCTCCCACAGACTGATTGTGGTTCCTCACAGATATGGTTCCCCTGCTTCAGATGATTGGACCGAACCATCCTCCTCAGTGTTAAAGTCCAGATTAAAACAGGTTTGGGTAACCTGACTGAACACTGAGACTCCAGGTTCAGTCACAGTCTGAACCAAACTCCACACACAAAACAGGACAGTGAACCTTTTCCTGAGCTACAGAGCAGTTACACTTTAACTTACACAACGTAACACATTATGTTGTGAGAAGTAATTGTTGCTTTTAAATTTGGCATTCAAATGATTCACCAAACTGTAAATACTGTGTTGATGTTCCTACTTCCTGTTTGCTTAAAGGTTCAGTGTGAAGGATTTAGTGGCATCTAGTGGTGAGGTTGAAGATTGCATCAAATTGAATATTTCCTTTATGTGTTAAGGTTAAAAAGAAGGTTTTAGTTTTTCTGTTCGATCCGTGACTGTAAAAAGATGGACGACTCCACTGCCTCTCATTTTGCAAATATGAAATTGGTTTGTTTGTGAATTTTTACAGTAAAAACTGCCAGAGAATAATTTTGAGACGTCACGTTGTTTTCCCTGTACTCAGCGGCGCGGGGGTTCTTCTGGAGGGGAAGCTGCTGGACGTTTCCAGACATGCGATCAGTGATGTCAAAAATCAAAAGGTAAAGTTTCAAATTCCAACGTGTCCTTATCAAATTAAATACAAAGCAATACTTAATAAGTCATTTGTCCAAAGTGTAAACACGTCGGTCGCTTCAGCTCCTTCTTCTCTTTAAAACAAACGCCCGAGGGTTAACCTCTTGTTCCATCGCCTCGTCGTGCCCTCTTCTTCTGTTGTGCTACATCGGCACCTGACTGGAGAAGTAGCGCCACCTACTGCTCACCTCTACAAACCAACCCCTAATGTATTCTCTGAAGGTTTATGAAAATGCGTTTAAAGTTTACGATCCATTTGGACGTAAATCAGACGAGTGTTTTGCATCTAAGACAAAAGAAAAAACGACATTACACATCTTGGTTTGTTTTTTCCGACAGGTGCGTTTCTATGTGCTGTACGTAAAACCCGGCCGCATCCACCAGAGGAGGTTCGATGCCACGGGGAATGAAATTGAACCAAACTTCAGCGACACCAAAAAGGTCAACACCGGCTTCCTCATGTCCTCCTACAGTGAGTCCACGTCTAGACCACAGTAAACATTCCAGTGAATGTTTTCTTTGCGCCCCAGACTTAGTTCTGTCTGTGTTTGTCCTCTGGCTTGTTGTACTTTGAGATTTACGTTGAGTCACAGTTAGTGAAATCATTATATTCAGGGTCTGTTGTTATGTCTCCAGGCCGGTGACACCCGGTGACACCCGGTGACACCCGGTGACACCCGGTGCTCAGAGGCTTTCCGTTGTCTGATTGTCCTTCTGTCTCGTTCTTGTGAACCGACATCTCGAGAACTCCTCCAGGGACTTTCTTCAACGTGGTGCGAACGTTCGGCTCGACTTCGGTGGTCGAAGGTTAAAGGTCAATTATCAGGAACCACCCGTAGTGAATTCATTACATCTGGCACAAACTGAGACTCACAGATTCCCTGATTAGATTTTTTGGCCTCTTGAACATGATATGACAAGTCCACCTTTAAAGAAGTTCCTCTGATTCTGACCAGTTGTCACTTGGACTCAAAGTGGAATTAGATTTCAGGGGTGAAAGGTCACAGTGACCTCACGAGTGACCCCCCACGGAGCAGATGAGAGTGAAGCCTCCGAACTCACTGATGTAGATCTGGACATGTTCTGCAATAATTCTACGTCTGTATCCATTACAATTATTTCTGATCTGCAGTTCATCCCTTTAGTTCCTTTAACGTAGTTTTTCTCAGTGTGTGTTTGTGGCTGATGATGATTCAGATGCTCCTCTTGTGTCCACGCAGAAGTGGAAGCGAAAGGCGAGACGGACATCCTGTCCCACGAGCAGCTGTCCACGATGGTGGACAAAGACGAGCTGGTGAAAATAACCGACAAGCACCGACCCAGCGGCACCTGGGCCTTCTGGTACCCGGAGACGGAGATGGACAAAACGGAGCTGGAAACAGGACAGGACGTCCGACTGAAGACCAGAGGAAACTGTCCTTTCATATGTGAGTGACCGGGACGTAGGACATGTCCACGACAGCCTCACGTCTCTTTAACCATGAACAGAGACGAGTGCGCCGCTGTTTCCTGTCCACCTGCGATTTAAAGAGGATTTTGTTTGTGCCTCAAGTCTCTTTAGCCAAAGTGGACGGAGGCACGGTGACCAAGTGTAACTTCGCCGGGGATGAAAATGCTGGAGCGTCGTGGACGGACAAGATTATGGCCAACAAATCAGAAACAGGCAACACACACACGTCTGGAGACGGAGAGGGAGCGGGGGAGGACGAGTGGGTGAGTCCATAACCATAAATATATATTATACGTTTGTTTGTGTGTGTGTAGAGATGATCTATATTAGTAATTAATAACCAAGTCATTCTGGGACTCCGATTTCCCTGCTTATCTATCGTGCTTGACAAATGTCTTAAATTGAATTCATTATGGTCTTAAAAAGTCTGAAATCACATTTCAGCCGTTCCAGATGTTCGATCATTAACTGAAGCTCGTCCGCGTCACTTCGGTGCTTCATCTAAATGTCAGTGAAGCCTCAGATAAACACCGAGAGGCTGAATCCTCCGTCTTTGTTTCTCTCCCAGGACGAGTGAGTAAACCGTCAGTCGTCAGCCCGAACCCGAGGCCTCGCTCCAGCCTCCGGGGTTGAACTGCTTCAACTTGGCCCCCGGGCCTGTTTATCCGTCCTCGGACCGGACTCCCACATTCCACTGGGCTGTCGGAGCGGTTGCATAAGGGGCCGTGGGGCCCGGCATGCTGCAGAGCACGACTGGACTCGTCCAGCGGCACGGAGAGAATCCAGCTGTCGGTCGTGATGCAGAAACCGAACCTTGTCTTTTTTACTTTGGATCAAATCCACACTTTTATATGACTGTAAATACTCCTGTCGTCAAACACCCCCCCCACCCCCTACCCTGCTATTAAATATTATATTGAAAATACCCTTTGCAGCATTCTTAGTCCTTCAGGTTCCTTCAACAGAGACACAAACTGTGTTTTAGATGTTTTATGTCTGTGTCTGTTTATTTGTCAACATTACATTAAAAGGAAATTTGAATGCAGATCCAGGAATTCTTTTATTTTTTAAACCATCATTAACATTTTGAAATCGAGCGTTTCACAACATTTCCCTTGATTTCTTCCTGGATCTGAATGAAACACGTTATTTATGAGTGTGTGCGAGTGGCGAGGGGGCGTGTCCTCTCCTGGGGGCGTGTCCTCTCCTGAGGAAAGCAGCTGCAAAGTTTGGCTTCAGGTTTTAAGTTTTTGTTTTCTGTAACTATTGAAATAAGTGATCATCAAAGACAATGACTCATCATCATCATCACAGTCGTCTTGTTTTCACGTTTCAAAACTCATGTTGAACACAAAATTTATATTTTTATTATTGAAAATAACAGTTTTCAGAAAAATACAAGAATAATTTGTTTTCTTGATTATAAAATATATATATTACAAATATAGACGCTCTAACAAACAGGTTTCTGTCTTTCGGCTCCAACTCTGGAAATTAGCAGCATCAATTTTTTTTACTGTTGCATCAAACTTATCAAACTCATATTTACAATGAAATGAATCAAACAAATGAGTTTCCATAAAATTTCTACTGTGAAATATTTCTGATCACGGACAAAAGCAACGAGAAAAAAGTGATCTTCAAACTAAACAACTAAAATCACAGATGTTTCCATTAAAAATATACTATATAAATAATGCATACACGTATTCTGTACATAAACTAAAGTGTCACCTTATTTATCATTATATATTTTCTGATCGACAAGTACAAAGGCCACATTTGCAAAACAAAATCTGAGATGTCGAGAAATCGGAGTCGGAATATTAGGACGTAATTGAGGAGGAAGTCGGAATATTATGAGAACTTTTTTTTTCTTAAAGAAAGTAAATAAAAATTTTGAAACAATCCGAATTCAACATTTGAACAGAAACTGATTTTCAGATACTTCCCCAAAAATACACGTAGCCTGGAGTAATGATACTTGTAATATTACAACTTTATTCTCATAACATCACAACTTTATTCTTCTAAATTTAGGCTATAATTCTCTTTCTCATATTCCCAATTTATTCTCGAAACCAGATTTTTCCCTCGGAGTGGCCCTGACACTTTGTCGTACGGATCAGTTTTCCAGACCAGAATCAGAACCAGGTTCTTGTTCTTGCCGTTTCCAGCTTCAGTCGAAAAGCGACGTTCTCCTTCCCGTGGCCGCTCTACGAACCCGTTTCCATTTCAAACCACTGGAGGATCTTCTCCTTGTGCTCCTTCACCCACTGGATGTTGACCCTGGTCTGCTCGATGGCCTGCTCCTCCCTCATGTACCCCAGATCGTTGTCGGTGACGAATCGCTCCAGCTGCACAAACACAGACGGAGGATGACGGGGAACGTTAGCACAATGTGGAAAAGTCATCTGAGTCATTTTAGCATAATTAACAGAAGAATATTCAGGGGAAACATGTTCCTCTCACGCAGATGTTAACTGTCAGTGTCTCAGAGGGAAACAAACCCTGCGTACGATCAGTCGTATCTCTGAGTGTTTCCTGTTGTGTTGCCAAAGCCTGATTACTCTGATTATCTCTTATTCATCTGTGAGTTGAACTCTGAATCCAAGAATCTCTGAAAACACATCAGACGTGAATCGATCCTTCAGACTCTCGTCCACTCGTCACCATCCAAAACATCTGGATCGCCCCCCTGGTGGCTGGCTGCAGTATAGGTCGTAAACCCTGCCTCCTCCGTGTTAGCAGACGGGGCTAAGTACACGTTAAATATATGTTTTTCTCCAAATGACGTCTGTGGCGTAAGATGGAGACGCATCTTTATTCACGGTCCATGATTCTGTCGACTATTTACTATGTTTGGATCCGTGTGTGACCCGGCGTCATCGCAGGAGGCCACACCCACCTCCAGAGTTGTGTTGCACTTTGGATCAGTCAGTGTTTCAGGGTTAAAAACAACAAACAGCACACTAGTAGAAGTCACGACGTCAGATAAGATATCAGGGTGGATCCGGGAACTAGTTTGATTTAATATCGTTGACAGGTGCGTGACTGGATCGTTTGACGTCACTGCGTCTTGGAATTTATCCCAATAACGTAATAAAACCTCCTTATTACCTCTTCCAGTTCGAACTCTGTGGAGAACCTCCTGGCCACGTTGTCGATCAGAGCGTTTCCGATCCTGCAGCAGAGAAAGAGGCGACACGACGTTAGACAAACTAACAGCACGACACACAGTGGGGGGGTTTCTGAAATCTCTCTCTCTCTCTGTGTAAATGACAGGTGTCAGTGTTTGCTCCTGAAATGAAACCTTGTGTAAATGTAAACCTCGATACCGACCCTGCAGCTTCCTGTCACCGTGCAAACACCGAGAGACTTTATGAAGGAAAGCTTGTGATAAGCACAGATTGAATAAACCGACCTTTGTACCCGATAAATCATTTTTATTCTTTTATGGCTCTGGTTGTTTATTGAAGTGTTTCGACCGCAGGGCTCCGGGTTTATCTGCGGTTGCTTTACTGGGAGAGGAGTTTGTGTAGTTTCCCTCCGTCTGGTCGAGGAATGAGGACAGAGGACAGAGGACAGAGGACAGAGGACGTGACTCCTTAAGCCCTGTGAGGCAAATTGTGATTTGTGAATATGGGCCATACTAATAAAATGATTCTTCAACAAAAAAAATTGGACGATTTTGAGAATAAAGTCGTACTTTACAAGAATAAAGTGATAATGTCGCGTGTCATCAGAGGATCAACCTGTTCTCTGCGTGAAGTGATGAATGTGATCATATCTTCTGAAGTTAAACTTTAGTAAAAGTTCTACAACTTTATTCTCAAAATCTGAATCTTACCATAGAGATTTAAAGTTGTGTAACTAACCTGGAAGCTTTGAAACCAGCTTTAAACACAACATCTGAGATTAACTTGGTGCTGATTTGACTTGGGAGGATTTCTCTGTTGGGTCGATCTCCACAGAGAGAGAATCGAAAGCTTCTGTGGATCAGAAGATGACTCCGCATATGATGTCATATGATAAGTGACGTCAGGAAGAAGTCATAAAAAGACGTCACAGCTGCACTAATCTGTATTTCTTCCGAAAACAATGGATCTAATGACTCTAAAGAAGAAAAATCGAAATAGAACCCGTCATCAACCTTGAACAAGTCTGTATTGGTAAAACCAGATTCTCAGATTCATGTTCGGGACTCGGGACTCGGGACTCGGGACTCGGGACTCGGGAGGACTCCTGAGACACAGATAGAAACTTACCGTCGATCGAGAAACTCCCAGTTCGCTCTGATAAAGTTCCAGGCCAGCGCCTGCCCCGCAGGATTCAGGGCGATGAGGTTTATAACGGTCGAAATGTCCATGAAACGAATCTTCTCAGGGTCCAAGGTGTACTGCAGGTATCTGCAGGATGAGGGAGACACTGATGAGCTCTCGGCTTCATGAGGATCACGTGTTTGGGATTCATCTAATCACAGGAATGCTCATGATGAAGCTTTTATATTGGCGCTGCGTGGCTTCACCTGTTGAGCAGCCAGGTCTCTCTGGAGCAGGACAGAGCCGCTCGGAGCTGGTCCCTCTCCGAGGTGTCGTTGGAGCTCTGAAGCTTGTCCCAGGCAAAGTCCCACTGGGCTTTCCCCCCAGAGGCCACAGCCTGGCAGTAGATGGTCGAGCGCAGGTTGGGATGGATCCTGAATCAGACACAAACACACAGTTGCTTTCTTCTTGGTCCTGAGCTGGTGACAAGGGTCTAAGAAATAACTTATTACATTTGGTGCAGTCTTTAGGACCGTGCACCTGGTGCCATGACCCTCTATTCCACCGTCACACTAACCAAAGTGGTTTTAGACACGACTGAAAGAAACCGTGAACTTTAGACCACGAGCTCAGATCTTTAAAATACAGCAAACGATATCTCAGATATCGACTTTGCCTCGGGGCTTCACATTCCATGCAGCGTACAGCATCGTCTATCCCCGAGCTCGGATAGCGATTCCCTGATCTGGATACTGTACGTGACACATCCACACACAAACGTAAAGTGCAAATGCATTAACACACATCAACACATGTCCATACATACAGAACGTGCATGTGTGTCGAAGTGATGAGCAAATACAATACAATGAGACCACGATGCCGAGTCAACAACAACAACCATCATCGCACGACACGGAGACACGATTAACCGACACCCACCTTCACTGAGTCGCTGCTGGGAAGTAAAGCTACAGAATATAATGACAGCTATTAAAATTAGACCATTTACATCAGTCACAGGTGATTTTGAAATATATACTTATCCAGAAATGTTTATACATGTTGGTGTTGTTTTTCATCCAAAAGGCAAACATCCTTGTTGCCATGGTCACGCACTCTGGGAGTCCATTGGAACAGGCCACCCTGACGGCGATGATCTGGCTGTGTCTTGGGAGGAAGCACAATCGTCTCATGTTATATTCACGTTGTACAGATATTAAATAATAAATAACAAATGGGCTCTTTAACTTTGCAGAAACTTTTACATTCACAGCAAACCTTTTACACCGGAGGACGGAAATACTGACGGGTACGCTGAGGCTAAAGATAAATCTGAATTCAGAATTCACTCTAAACAATACAGTGATGTCACCAGTGCATCAGTATCCTTACTGTGAGGAGTGGTCCTTCGGGACCCGGGAATGGTCCGTGTAGTTCTTGTAGAAGTTGTACAGCCCGGTGACCTGTTCCCGGAGGTACGTCTGCAGAAGGAGACAGCTTCACTGCACAGGTCCAGGAGTACACACGCAATATCGCAGTAAAGTCAAAGCGGTTTCAGCGACACATACCTGCATGGGTCCGTACACCTCGGAGCGGTCGAACATGAGCACGAAGTACCCCAGGTTCGTCATGGCCGACTTCCAGGGAATGAACTCCGTCTCATCGCGGAGGAATCGCGTCAAATTCAGAGCCAGGGTCACGTCGACACGTTTGGCCCTGAGGAAAACAGAAGACATGTTCTCTTAAGATACAGCAGAGGACCCGGTGACACCAGATCGAAGTCACTCTGGTACTTCAGTGTATTCACCGTCACGTGAGGTCACTCGGCTCCGTCACACTCACAGCTTCATTTCTAAGGACATGTTATTACAAAAGCTCTCGTTGCCTCACACGTCGTATTAACTGCAGCTCGACTTCACATCGCGTTCTCGAGAATCAGTGTGTGTCAGCACTCCAGTGTGTTATTATTACTTTTATATATACTGCTTTATAAATACCATTTTATTTATACGTTCATAATGTCCAAGGCTTATGTGTTTAGACTTTGTTTTTGATGGATTATTGATTCATGTACATGTTCAGGTTATCGTGGAAAAGGTTCCCCTCGGGGTCTTTTCCCTGTTTAGATAAAGGTTTAAATTACCTCAAACTTCAGGCACATTTATATGATTTATGATTATTGGAGCTGCACATTATTAACCGAGAAGCTGTGAAACTTGTGGACCTTGTGTTGTGATTTACTTTATGCCGTGATTGCCTG